>WSXT02051803.1:0-27532 GCA_011762715.2 Neuroterus valhalla
AAGAAGAATTTTTCGCCCCCGGCCCTGTTCAACATTTACCTACCGCTTTTTCATTTATATTCTCCCCCCCCCCCCCCCCCCCCATGTAACGTGGTTTCCCGAATTCTCTTCTAGTTTTTTACCATTGTGACACACTAAGCTAGACCCCTACCCCTCCTCCAAATCTTGTGACGTATTATGTGCACGGCCCCTTATCGGAAAATAGTCAACAGTAAATTTGTAGATTTTCCAGCCAAATATTAGATACCTTCTTATCCACTTCACATTGATCCAAGGTTTTGGGTCGCTAGCCGTGGGTAGCTTATTGTCTCCATTGCGTTTCTAATTCCTCTCTGGTTTCTGCCCTGACATCTAAGGCTTCTACTGAAAACCAATTCAGGGGCATGTAATCGATATCTGCTTCACAGATGGTATTGCTAAGCGCAAGATTTCGCTTGCTGATAAAAAAGTCTTGCAGCTGTGTAATTTGTAATACACAAAGCTGCCTGACACCTACAACGCAAATACCCCCTCCCCAATATGTCGTGGTAGTTCAAACCTTCCAATTGCCGCAGTGCTGTGATGCATTCGACGCTTAGTCATATTGACGCGAATGGTTTTATTTATTCTGTCAAGGTCGAAGTTTGACCATATAATGAGCCAAAAAGAGTACGTTAGAACAGGAATATCATAAGTGTTTATAGCCCTAATTTGTTTGAAGAGTTGAGAGAACTCTCAAGAACCATTATGAGCCTTGCAGTGATAGCAGTCATTCGGCTCTCCTAAACTTTCGTATGCTGAATACTGTTGGACTCAAGAATACCCAGATATTTTTATGACTCACCCTCAACCATTGCCTTTATACGGTCCTTTTTCTCATCCTCCAGTTCTTCGGTTTCCGATTCTCCTTGATCAAAATGCACTCTTCTGCATTTATCTAGTCCCCACAGCATCGTCGCACGACTTAGGACTGCAATGATGCGTGAGCAGATCTTGTAAATTTTCAAAACTTGAACCAAAAAGTCATGTGTTACCAAAAGGGGACGCATGCTTGTAGTCAATGTTAGCCATATGAAAGTTCCTTTGATCTTTTCTATCTTGCGTCAAGAGCACAGCGTCGATGATAACTAGATCTTCAACGCCACGCAAGTTTTTGCAACATCCTTTTTTTGTGATAACAGTTGTAAGGCACTTGTAAATCGGTGTCAAAATTTAGATGGCTTTCAAGCGTCTGATTTTTCAGGGAACATATACGTGATTTATCTGAGTATAAAGTTCAGCATTAGATCAGAATGTTCGATGATCATCTGGAAACAGCGAGTCAATACAGTATGCACATTTGTACGGGAAGTTGTGCATCATTTCTGCACCTAAAGCTTTCCAATTACTAGATCTTTCCAAAACCTCCGCAAAGTCTGAGCCTGTGATGATAGTAGGCTCAATTACAGGGTTTTAGCTTGCCCTTTCTTTCTATAAATAAAACCACGCAGCGTCTGGAATGCTTCTATTATTTTTCCCCCAAACACCTGAACAGCAGTCAGCCATGTCTTCCAATTGAGAAACTTTAGTGTTCAGCTGAATATTCTTCTCTTTATTCAGTTCACCATAAAAACCTTCTCTTATTTGCATGGAAGGTTTGATTTTGCTGTCTTCTTGTACTACTCCCCACAAAACACTGAAGAGGACTAAGGTAGTGGCTTGCATTACTTATGTAAACTATCAAAGTGGTGTCCTTTTGTCATCTATGAGACTTTGGGAAGAAGTTGTAATGTGACCTACATTATTTCTGTGAGCAGTCACAAAGGTGCCCTTCCGCTCGTACGCGATGTTTGCAAAAAGTGGCGATGTGACCTTCATCTAGCATTGATGTCCCTCACCTTTTCAATAGACGTTGAAAAATGATGGGGATGTGACCTATATTATTTTTGTGAACTGGCACAGGAGTGCTCTCTTGCTTCCGCAAGCCGTTTGAAGGTGGTAGGGATGCAAAGAGCCAAAGCGCAAATGGCTTCAAGGCCAATAAGGACTGAATTTCAAATTTCGACAAATTAGTAGAAAATCAGAGGGTATCATAGCCAAAAGAAAAAATAGGGACCGGATAAGAAAGTTGAGAGGAGCAGTTAAAGAGCAGCAGGGAAATTTCAGGGCTTTATCAGGAATGATTGAGGAGTTGAGACAATCGCTGAAAGGTTGACAGGGAATAACCAGTTCTTTATAGGAACTAAACTAGAGACTTAGGAAAAAGATTGATGTGCTACAGGTTAAAAACAACGACTCAATAGGGACTGAGTTCGGGACTTGCGAGGATCAGCCAGAGCGCGACAGGATAAAAGCAAGGCTCAGTATCCTTACTAAATTGAGGACTTTGGAAAAGGGAGGAATAAGATTTCATAAGCATGGCAATCAAATGAAGAAGATTAAAAATGGGAGAAGGCAACATGGAAGGAGGAGGCACTTAGATCTGATGAAGAAATGTGGTACTAGCAGAGATTCAGATGGATGGTATAGAAATTTGAGGATTTGAAAAAGCTGAGTAGAAAGGATGTGGATAAAAAATGGAGAGTGCGAGGAAGGAAAAGAAAATTTGAGATCAGACGAAGAGACCTAGGAATTCGAGTATCGGTTAAGGAGGAAAAAGACGCAATTAAATGAGAGGATGGAACTGGAAGGATAAAAAATATTGCTTATATGTCCGTTGTTGACTCACTAAATGGAACAAAATTTTGTTTATTGTACCGGATAATTCAGTATAAACGTCTTTCAAGAACAAGTCGGAATTTTATATGATGTATGAGATAACGATTATAATAAATTTCGTACACTCTAATGCATTCAACAGTCCTCCCTTTGCTTGAAAGAATGAAGAACATCTTCACTCTGGTATTCCCCTTGGCAGTTATCCTCGACTTTATTGGTAACTGTGATTATATAAATATTAAATAATTGATATGCCGCACGAGATAACGAATTGATTTATCTGTAATATAATGGAAGTGAAGGTAAACGAAATATTGTAGATGAAGGCAACTTCATGATCAACTGATTTTATGGATCGCATTTGTTCTCACTTGTACAACTTGTAGCTGGTAATATAATGTGAAAGCTCGGAACGGGCTTATCTTTCCTTCTCCTGGTGGAGGAGATTACGATGTGTAATGAGAGAACAAAACTCATCAAGACGAGAACAAATCATGGATCAAATAAACCTTATCTCCTTCAGTATTGAATTGAGATAAACAGAAAGAAAGGGGAAGCAATAACGTCATTCTTTATCGATAATAGTCACATCATCCCAAACTTGATGGAGATTACTTGCTCCTTTGTTCAGTAGATAGGCATGTTTCAATTTCTTGGTTGGACATTTGAGTTGTCAGAAGGATATTTAAATTGTAAAAAGTGTCCTTGCGCGAGCTAATTATAGAGCGACCTCTAAATTCCGTCAAGATATGAACGCGTCAGATATACTTTCTCTCAGCCGATACATAGGTAGTAAGGTTTACCCAACTGCCAAAGTTTGTGATTTTCCAGCGAATGATTTCATTTTGGATTACGTGCCTTAGCCTGGTTATGCCGGCATTTGCATAGGACGTGCGAGGATGTTTCCTCATCCCTGCCGTATTTCCTGCTTTCATTCGTGGTATTTAATCTAATTTTGTGCTTATGACAGTTCAAGTGGTTGTGACCAGTGAGCATCTGAACCATCAACTTCAGATCTTCCTTGTGTAAATTCAGGATTTGTTTGGCTCTGTTTATCATGTACGAGTAGCTGAGTAATGGCTTTCGCCTGTCGGCACACCTGAATTCGTTCTCATTAGTCTTGGTGCTTAGTTCGGATTTAGTTCTTGATCGCCATTCCAATGGAACAGAACGCTGGTCCCAGTATCGGATATGGGCCTATGCATTGTCTTGCTGCACCGTTCTTTGCCAGCTGGCCATGACAAACTCATCCGCATTCCCCCGGTTTTAATACCCGTTCTCATTTAGTCTTTGGGAGAGGCCTTCACCTACAACGAACCGCAGGAGGGGTGATATAACACCTCCTGTAGGCATCTCAGCGGCGCCACTCCCCTAACCAGACCTTAACCCTACCTGGTTTCGAGACGCTTCCAACGCAGTACGCTCCCTCTCCAACTCACGAGCTGGCTTGATACGCCGCACCTCAAGGCCTCCATGCAGATCATCTGGGGAGGTGTTGCTGAATGTATCCACAGCGTAAGGCCCCCCTCCGTCTCTGCCGTTCAAGCTGCTGCTCCAATTTCCCAATCGACTTCAAATTCCTATAAACTCGGATCTTTGATAAAATAGGATATTAGGGATAAAATAGGTTCCAAAAACACTCATAAGAGTTCGGGATCGCATAATAAGGAAGAAAGTTACAGATGTTTCTAACAACCCGTGCAGGCATTTGTGTTCGAAATTTGGTCTGTCTCCACTAAGAAAGAAGTCATGTTCCTGGCCTATATACTCGCGAATAATCTACTGTTCTCTAGCGAACATATCACTATACTTCAACAACGATCAAGAAATATACTCCCAAAGATCATGTACTTGAGGAATCATGCACCATAAATTCAAATACCCATAAAGATCGTCCATAGTATCTTGAAGGTGATCACTTTTACATACAAGGATATTCGAAAATCTTTATTGGTCTTCTGAATCATCAGAGGTATACTATTCTTCATTTAGGAACACTCACGACCTTCTAACAAAACTCACCGCGCCTCCTCATCGCATAACATCCCACAAAAATTAAATGTCACTGGTATTCCCTAAATATCTTTTTACTTGCTGAATGTTTCCTGCGCATCCTCCCGAATAAAAAGTGTTCCCCTGGCAAGTCCTGTTAATAGTTAGGCCTGAGGTACCTTGAATTCATGTCTGCTTGCACATGGAAAAGCAACGTGAAGAACACACTTCAGGTTCAAGTTATTTCAGATAAATCATCCTCGCAGGGTAGCAGTTCTAGGTCGAGTAGCTGCTAGGCAACAACCAGCAGGTCTTTTCACAGAAAAGCAATTACAAATTAGGAAATTCGGGCAGCTTTAGGACTGTTCTTCAGCAGCTCCGAGGTAATAGGAAGATGTAAGGATGTGACCTACACTATCCCTGTGAGAAGTCACAAGGATGCCCCCTGCATTCACATTAAGTTGCAATGAATAGGAATGTGACTCACATTATTCTAGTGATCGACCTCAGGAGTGGACCATATCCACTTTTGAGAGGTTTGAAGGAATAAGGATGTGAGCTGCATAATTTTCTTCCAGGCTCACATGAGTGACCGTTCACCCCACACGAGTGGTATGAGAGAGGTAGGAATGTGCCAAACATTAATTATGTCAGCTATCACAAGAGCCATCACAGGAGTGAAATTCATGAAATTGAGTGTGATTCATACTCTTCAAAAATGAATCTGGAACGTAAATAAATATTGCGTGATTCCTGAGTATTCATGAAAAATATTTGTCCTTGGAATTCAAATTTTTCAATGTTGAATCCAGAAATACATTTTTTATATATAATTTTCTTTGCATAGTACAATTGTATCATTACGAAAAATTCTTTTACAGCCAATAATATGAGGCACCCAACTCTCAATTATTTTATCATTTTATCAAGGTACCCTTATTAAAATAGGCAATTCATGCGGAGCCAGAGGGACGAAAATTAAATTTGTTTATTTCTTCAGGTAGAATCAAATCCAGCAATTTATCACTTTTCCCAAATCGACGAAAAAAATTTTCCTTGTACATGTTGATATTTGAGAAAACAAGATTTTTCAAATTTATTCATAAGGGACAAACATCTGCAGCAATAACTTGATATTTATCGACGTCCTGGTCTTAGATTTCGAAAGTTGTATGTGCTCTTGATTTTTTGAATCAAACGATAATTTTATCACATACAGGTGATCTCGGAATAGACTCCACAGACTAATTTTCTACAACATCCTTCTTGTTCTGAAGACCTTTTGTGCAATTTCTGTCACAAAACATGACGCGCGTAATTGAGCGTAGACGTTATCATGTACAGCGCAAATCGCATTTAGGGTCATGAGCTCGTTTGAGTTGTTCAAAACTGCAATGGGTTACCTTTGAATTGAGTAGAAATTAAAATCATTTATTGCAAGTAAACTATTTGTTTTGAATTTAAATATTCCAAGTAATTCATCATAATTCATCATGTCAGATTTTTGATATAACCTCAAGAAATCTTCACAGCGAAATCAACCGCCTACGGATTGATGATTGATTTTATATTTCCTGCATGGAGAGATAATTTATTTTACAATATCCTTTCTCTTTATTACATGTTGAAAGACAAACTACTAGGAAAACGCTGCGATTCGGTAATGTGAAATATAAGTGACCTTCAACTCACACGCGGCGGCGGGTAGGAGTAGGGATGTGACCTATATTATTCTTGCAAGCAGCTACAAGAAGGCCCTTCCACCTTTCATAAGATGTTGTAAATGCGTTCTAATATGACCTGGAGGTGCCCTTCCACTACCACGATACGTTGGATTTGGGTGCAGGATGCGACCTCTATCATTGCTGTGACCTGTCATGAGGGCGATTGTCCATCAGCACCCTTCCCTTTTTGAGATATAGATTGTATGTTAGGTAGGGCACTGCAGCTAGGTATGGATGTGGCCTAAATTTTTTCTGTGAGCGGTCTCAGGAGTATCTTTCCGCTTGCCACCTTGCCACATCAGGGCTGATGGGAAATCAATTTGTGATTCGGGGAAAGCGGTCAAAGTGCAAAGGCTACATGAGTCAATAGAGATGTTCTTACAACAACAAAATTGGATTTGTTAGAAACGGCAGAAGAAGGAGGAAGATCAAAGAAGGGAAAAGGCAATATGGACATAAAATTAATTTGATTCTTGTGAAGAGAAACTAGGTGACTAATAATTCAGCAGACTTGGGTTGGTCAAGACGAGTGCTTGAGGAGAGAGAAGAAATGAGGATTAAGCAATACGAATACGGATTGAAAATCGAGAGAGAATGGAAGAATGGTAGGTGAGAACAAGAGAAAATTACCAGAGAGAAATTCATTAACAGGAGAAAGTTAAAAAAGGTAGATAAGCGTTCTAATAGGAATACCGGATTGGAAAAAATGTCTCACCTTTCTCCTAATTAATTTATTTGATCAACCGAAATTCTATTTATCGTACCAATTAATGAATTTACACAATTTCATTAGGGCAAGCTCGAAAGTTACGCAATGGATTGGATAACGTCATTATCATACTCTAATAAATACTCTAAAGAAATGTCTCACCTTTCTCCTAATTAACTTATTTGATCAACCGAAATTCTATTTATTGTACCAATCAATGAATTTACACAATTTCATTAGGGCAAGCTCGAAAGTTACGCAATTGATTGCATAACGTCATTATCATACTCTAATAAATTAACCAGTTTCTCCTTCGCTCAAAGAAAATGAAGAATCTCTATACTCCGGTCTTATCAGTGGCAGTTTTACTTTCTCAATTTGGTGAATACGGTTATTCAAGCTAATAAGGAGTCGCGGGATATTGTCCAGGGATGGTCCCGAAGTAAAAACTCCCAAGCTGTGGCATAAACAACCGTGCTTAAAGCTGAATGGCACCTGGGTGTGGTGTCCTTTACGGTTTCTCCAGAATAACGGGCGACCTCCTGGAGTATACAGCCTTGCTCTCGCATGCGGGGCTCTGCGAAGGTGGACAATCCCTTACCTAGCTACTCGTGGAAATAAATATGAGAACATAGCAGCCTTATCCAATTATGAATGCGGTTCAAAATGATCGAACACGCAGAGCACATGACATTCGTTCGGCCAGTATTGCCGATGGTTCCAGACTTCGGGGACGGATCAACTTGATAATGACCTGCTTAGTTGCTATGATGCCAGTACTGTCCCTAACCGCAGAGGTTACATGGTACGCCTGGACACTCTATGGTGCCAGAAACAGCGACAGTGAGACCAACTGCTGAAACGAGGCGCCCTTTGAGAGACGATGGTGATTTAAGGACAAGGAGAAACGGTAACTTTCAGGTTTCTTCCAAACCCCATGATCTGGCTGAAATGGATGCTACCTTTCGTGAAGATCTCTTGAAGGATGCAGATCTCTGGACGATCACTTGTTCAGTTTGTGATGCGGCGACAGCTTTGGCTGATACAAATCGAAGGTCTGAACAAATGATTGACGAAAAAACCAAAAAGCGCCCGCATCAATTCAACAAGAAGATTGGCTGAGCAAGACAAAACGAGTTCCGTATGCAGTGTGTGATTGACCACATAAAATCTGATAAGCCTTTTACGGCAAAGGTCTGAAAGTTCGCTAATGAAATGAGAATTCATCGTCACACATTAAAAGTGTCAAAGCTGATGACCATAAAACAGCTCATTGTTCACAAAATACGAGTAGTATCTGACGCAAGGAGGAGAATGAAAAAGAGGGATGGATGGTTTAGGAAGAATCAAAAGTTTACGAAGTTGAACATCCATTGAATGAAGGTTCTGATAACATCATACGTTTCAAGGAGTTATGCAATAACCTCATAATCTCCGAGAGGGAATGCCCACCAATCACTGCTGAGGAGGTAAAGAAAGCATTAAGGGGCGCAAAGAACTTCTCCCCTGCTGATCCAGAGTATATTAGTAGTAGGTGGTGTTGGGACGAACTGTACTCCCACCGAAGAAAGGCGACATGCCCGACCCAAGGAACTACAGGCCAATAAC
The DNA here is from genome assembly GCA_011762715.2 of Neuroterus valhalla. Lineage (NCBI taxonomy): Eukaryota > Metazoa > Arthropoda > Insecta > Hymenoptera > Cynipidae > Neuroterus > Neuroterus valhalla. The sequence goes on from WSXT02051803.1 coordinate 8,710, forward strand.
TCTTCTGAATACGGTGTATGAGATATTTACACCTATCCTGAGTGACAGGATTGTTCAGATGATTGGACCTGTATGAAGTGAGATTTACGAAAAACGAGGGTCGAAAAGAGGCGCAGAAGGATGTTGAGAAAACCTGCTGATCGACAGGAGTGTCTGCAAAGACGCTGGAAACCACAAACGCAATCTGTCAATGGCCTGGATTGATTACAAGAGATCTGCTGATTCAACTTCCCATAGACTTATCATCTGTCTATTGAAAAGCTTGAAGGTTTATTCAGACATAGTGGGATGCATTGAGAGAATAATGCCTCTTTGAAAGACCAGATTTACTGTCACTTCTAGAAAACATCGTGTGACTACCAACAGTGTCACTTTCCAGGGACGTGTCTTTCAGGGTGACGCCATGAGCCCTCTCCTCTTCTGCATTACACTATTGCCTCTAACCCTCGCACTCCGTGATTCTCGTGGATACTTCTATGGTGAAACTAATGTTTGTGAGCATAAGGTCACTCTTATTTTTTATATGGATGATTTAAAGATCTATGCTTCCGGAAAAGAGCATCTTGAAGATGCTCTTAGTATCGTCGGGAGGTACACACGAAAAATTGGTATGGACTTTGAATTGGATAGGTGTGCCAAGGTTCATCTAGAACGTGGACGAATAGCAGGTATAGATAAGGACCCTGAGCTTGTTGACCGAAGTGCTATTAGACACCTTAGCGCTGGAGAGATCTACAAATACCTGGGTGTGCCTGAGATCCGCATTCATGATACAGCATCAGTAAAAGAGGTTCTCCAAAGTAGATACAAACACCTGCTCCGACGGGTACGATCGCCCAACCTGTCGTCGTTAACCAAGATATCTGGACTAACATGCTTGCCGTCCCAGTTCTACTCTATTCATTTGGAGTGGTTCTATGGACAAAGAACGAGCTCAGGGCTCTTGACATCACTACGCGCAAGATAATGCATATCATGAAAAGCTCACATCTCAATCTTCAGTGCCTATATACCCGAATTATCCTAAGTACTGTTCATATCATCGTGAACGGTAGAGATCCTCTCCTGGCAATGGTCAGAAATTACGAAATGAGTGGAGAAGGAGCGTTCTTTCACAAAGCAGCAGAGCAGGCAGCTGAAACCCTTGGCCTGAACCCTAACATCAGGAGTGGGAACAGTGCATCACTCCATCACTTCAGCACAGGTGAATAAAGCGGAGGCCAAAAACCTCGTATAACAACATTAAGACAAGGCGATGTACAGAAACTTCTACACAAATGTAGAAGATCAATCCTTGTTACTCGAGCCAACGTTCGTTTTTCTCAGACCATCGGGACCTAATTCAGGAACAGAAACTTCTATTTTCGGGTGTCAAAGCAGGGGATTTTCACTCCAGCATACCGTTGAAGCATATTACGTCAAGAGGTATTTACAGACACAATGCGACCTTGAGAGTACTTCACCACTATATTTGTCGCTCATATGTCATTGGCCGCGACCCTGCCCTGCCGAACAATGTATAAAATACTCGGAAGGCTTCCAATGATTTTCGAAACTCCTGATGGAGCCGAATGTTGAAATCAAATCCTCCCACTGGAAATCAATAGAAACTAACATGGAATTTCCTTGAACCCTGGTGAACTATTCTTATGACCAGGTTCCTCCACCATGAGCTTAGTGACCACCTAGTACGATAAAATCACAATAAGGTTCGGTGATTACCTGTTTATTTTTTAATAACACGGTTAATTTTTTCGACTCGGATGTTGTATTCAGCTGTTGCCGAGAATTCGATCACGGTCATAGTTCGTTCCTGTTTATCAAGGAGTAAAATGTCGGGTCTTATGTGTTCAATAATCAATTTTCCGAAATCATGAGATTCCAGTGAATTTTATATTCCTTGTTCTCAACAACTGACATTCTCTTTGTTGGTGCATTCAACAGGAGAAGGTTAGAGCCAACTCGATGATAAGGACAAAAATACAAGTAAAACTCTCCTGTCTGGCTTAAATCCAATCCTCTATGCCTGGATCAAGCCTTGATGATTAAAGAAAAGCAAACGTTGTTTTATGCGAAAACGGCTGTTCTTTTACAATCCTTCAGAAGAATGAACTCTTCCTCCGTGTTGAGCTGTTTTGGGGAGTTTTTTGCCTGTGCTCACTTTGCTTGTTTTTTCAGAAGGAGTAAATGTAGAGAAAGTAACAGACAGTCCTTACTCCTGATATTCTGATCCAGGGAACAAGACTCGACCACCTGCTCCACGGCTTTGAAAGAAAATGTTCATTTATTCATTTCGTGATTCAAGGCAATTTTTGAGAGAAGATCTGTTCTATTTGACCAGATTTATTCTCTTCCTGGGCTGATTCGGTCGTAAAGGCATGTGAGATCCATAATGGAGGTCGGCGTCCACCTTCGGGACTCGCAATGTATAAACGCACAATGGACGAGTTGATTTGCAAGCTCTCTTTCATATGCGTAATCTAATTCGTAGCAATATCAAGGGAAGTGAGCTCGCTCTTTGTCTAAAAAACATCCTGAAACGAGAAGGGTAAAATCAGGACGACAAGCATGTCAGTAGCTGATATCTTATTCCACGCTGACCGGTAGGATGTCCAAATCTGTTGAAGGAGATTCATATATGATGTTTCTTCCATTTTAAAAATTATAAACCTCTCTATAAAGCCTTAGATGTCCATTATTGTTCGCGTTGTTATTTCTGAGGTCTGAGGATTCCTCTGCCTTTGCCTATTCTTTACATAAAGCCCAGGCTGGCTTTCGCTTAGTCGCAACCGTAGCCTCATTACCCGTCATCTCTTACCGCACAACGTTTTTCTAATTCTTTCGCTAATTTGGTGACCCTTAATCCGTGTGTTAACAGTAGCACATACCGGATTTTTTCTATCATATTAACATTCTGTTAGAGCCTTTTGTTCTTTTTTTTTGGCCCCATCCCGGGAATCGGCAGGGTACTGAAGTCAATTGTTATCCCAGTGACTGATCACAGAAGCCAGCCTGGCGCCGATGTTTTTTGTCACTTGAGAGGGCTCTTCGTAGAGCATTTAGCCCTATTGTTGCCACAAGCACAGTCCTCATTGGCCTCGTTACACCCGTTAATGCTAGCGTTTCTAATCCTCGAAACCTATTGCATGCCTAGATGCCTTGCTAAATTTAGTTTATCATAAAAGATGACTTCTACGTATTCACCTGACTATTAGATCATAAGCATTACACTATACCACATTATGCAGGAGCGTCGGTATAGTATGTGATAATTAAAAGGGAAGGAATCCCGAAGTATTCATGAAGGGGATAAAAAAAATGAATTGTCAGTATATGAGTGAAACTTACGCATATAAATAATTTGCCATCATTTCCATACTTTGCAAACGAAAGAAAAATTATTTTAATTTTCAAAGAACAAGTAACCTCTCTCGTCACAATACATATAGTTGATCCTCTTTTTCTTTTTGCAGGGTTAGGTTTGCAGTTTGACTGCTTACCCAATGGAGCACCTATTCCTGGTGTTCCTTCTGTTGGACCTCCTTATCCTTTTGACCGACATCATTCTCCTAGAAGGTCATCTCCCCTGGCCGAGCCTTTCCTGCGTGCAAGGTCCAGATCGCCTCCTCCTTGTTCTAGTTCCTCTTCGCTTGGGCCTGTTCCTGCCAGGTCAACTTCTCCTCTCATAATACTTCCTTCCCCTGACGGATTAGGATGTGGAATTGAGAAACTCAGTATAACTCGACTTATTTCACTTAATTCTCCACCGAGAATATTTGAACTTCGGAAATATACATTTCCTGACAATACACCAGTTAAATTGTTAGTAGGACGTAATGCATATATCCCCATGACATTCAAAGAACGAATTGTATTATCAACACCTGAGGGTCAAGCATTCGCAATATTAAAGGATAGCAATCATTTTATTGGTATGTATTATGGCAGGGGTTATAGACGAGCTATGATTGACATGAACACGGGTGCAGTTGCAAAATTAACCACAGAGGAAACTGCAGATGTTCCAGTAGGCCGCGGTCAGCCAATCATGCAGAATTTTCAAGTTAAGTGGATAGACCACGTGTAAACTGCAACCCTCTATACAATCAGCTGCATGAAAAAATGCGAAACTAAAATAATAAATTGTTTGTGATCTGAAAACGAAAGAGAATGTTACATGTAGACGGCGAATATATTGCACGATTTTCGTATTCTTCTTTATGTGTTTGTACTTTGTTTTCTTCAAGAGTCCTTTGAAACAATCACAACTTCCTTATCGACAATAATTATGGGGTATCTCAGGAACTATTTCAAACATATTTTCTTATTCACGATTTCCTTCTATGGGATTAAATATGTTGCTCTTTTCCCCCTTCTTGCAAACATCATCCATTCATTCTTTCTCTCGACCATTCCTATTCGAAATCTACTCTATGCTATGTTTCGAACTCTGCACTATTGCGGGAGTATTATCAGGGGGAGGAAAAAGGAACTGGACGAGCTGTCTGCAAAGCATAATCTTGAAACCCAATCAAATTAATATCATGACTACTTGAAATCGCTTGCAAAATAACGTGAAATTTCTTGATCAAGTTCTTATCGATTCCGGTTATATCTGCAGAAATATCTGCATTTTCAAAAAAACGTCGAGCAGTGTTCCCGTCATTGGTGCTACTAAATCCGGGTTTCGGTTGGTCAACTATAAGACCTAATTGCCCACGAAAACCTGTTTGTATGTTTCTTTTACGCGTATCTACCTTTACTTTATCTTTACTATTGCGAGCTTGCCATTTTTTTTTAAATTTAGTTTATATAATACATGCAGACAACACTGGAAACATCTTATTCAGGCATGCAGTGTGGACAATCCGTATTTTAGATTTTCATCAAACACTTTTTTTTGCAGAATTTTATCGATTTCGTTGAAGTCTTCAGAGGTTGAGTAACATAAATGAGAACGTTGCGTAGATTCAGTACCTGTGATTGCATTACAAATTTTTCCGTCTATCATGGTCAAAGAAAGTTGATAAGAAACCGAAGTTTCTTTCCTATCCGCAATATTTTCGAAATTGCCAATTTGATCAACTTGTTCTTGTATATTATCAATCTCAGTCAAGGTTGCTTCAGTATTCTCATGAAGAAATTAAACTTTAAGAGGTCTACAAAAACGAGGGAAAGAAGGTCTGGGATTTTTCCATACCACAGTCTTTGCATTTGTTACTTCATCAATTGATATGAGCTGTAATGGTACAAGAGACTTAAAGAAAATATTGGCATCATCAGATTTACCCACGTAATCATCAGTGAATTTCTGCTTACATCTACTTTGACCTGATGTGCCGTCACAACCCCATTTACAAATTAAAGTTAAGTTTTTAAGTTTATCCGCGGATAGAGTCTTTATGACTTCCGTTTGAGTCGAGAGAATACGAGCAGTTGTATGATCAAGAAGAGCCTGGACTTTAACTCCTGCTTTAGTTTCAGTTATATTTATATCTGATTTCAAAGGGTAGTATTCTAGTTTAGCTTTGTATACAGTTTTATACGGCGGATACAAGTCACAATTTTTTTCCTTGCTAATATTTCAGAGATTCTGATACTGTGATCTTGATAACTTATTCTCTACAATTACGGAAACAGCCCCATTAGGGGAGAGAGTACTCTCAGAAATAGATCTAAGGGATTCCCTATATTTTTTACCTTTCGAAGGACTTCCTCAAGTGACATCTTCAACAACCTTTGCTGCATCCAACTTTCCAATTGATCGAAGACTCATTTTGGTAGCATAGGACAATTCTTCCACGCTTGCCTGTGATCTTAAGCTATCAGTCCGTCTTCGTTTTGTTCGATCACTGCATGTTGCAAAGTCTAAGCTGTGTTCCCCTGGAGGTGCTATCATTGATTTACTCAAATCCTCTTTTTCTTCGAAGGGTAAAAAGACATCCATTCATTCAGACAAATTTTTAAAGAACTTCGTTCCACTTCTGTGCGCTTGTTGCCACTTTTTCTGGATATCAGAAGAACATCTTCGTATGCTTGATTTCGTCTTCTCTGATAGGAACAATTTCTGTTCCAATTTATCGGACATCAATTTTTCTACATCTTCATAGATAAGATCTGCAGCCTTATTTAAATCCTCCTTTATTATTAAAAATATTTCTCTTCTCGTTTATCCCAGGACCGGTGCGATTTCTTCTCCAGTATCCAAAGCAGATCCTGGAATTGTGTAACAATATACGTTTTCATTATTATTATTTTTATATAAGATGTCTCTAATTTTGGAATATTATATATTTTTCAAAAATACAGTCAATAAACAGTTCGTGAAAATGCAACACTTCTTTAAATGTCTCTATGCTTCTCCATTTCAGTTCAGACTCTACCATAAGAGAGACCATATTTTCGGGCCTAACCTCTATGCCCGTTTCGATGTTCATCTCCTGTCAGTAAGTCTGCGACCTTCGACATGCAAATAACGTGTGTTTCACGTCGTCCACGGGGTCGTTGCAAAAGTCGCAAGATTCCGGTTGTCTGATTTTAAACCATCTCAGGTAGGCGTTGAAGCATCCATACCCGGTTAGTGCTTGCGTTAGGTGAAATCCAACTTCACCATGCTTTCTCCCTAGCCACGTGTGAAGCTGTGGGATAAGCTGATGCGTCCATCTGCCCGTGTATTCTCCGGTCATGTGGTTGGCCAGTCTTTAAAGGATCAATCCTTCCAGAAGCTTCCCCATTGAGTCTAGGGGACATATTGGCCTGTAGGATGATGTCTCATTCAGAGGCTTGTCTCCTGTCCCAAGAAGAACTAGTTTCTGCTTCTTCCAATGACTGAAGAAAGCTCCCTCCTGAAGGTAAGCATTGAGCGTTTCCAGCAGCATACCCGGATACACCTCGATTATCTTTCGCAAGATTTCGTTCGGTATCCCATCCAGGCCTGAGGCTGTGCCCATCTTCAGATTGGCTCCCGCCGCACAGTGGTCACAAATCGAAAAAAGCTGGCCAAAATGGAAAAAAATTTGTTTTAAATAGCCATTTTTGCTGGCGCACTCGATAATGAAGGTTCTCTTTCCTTCATTTCAAAATTCAGATAGTCTTTCGTTTGGAAAAATGGCTTCGGAACCTAGTCTGAACTTGGCCTTATCTGTTCTGTCAAGTTCTTGGAGCAAGGTACAGAAAAAGAGTCTCTTAGTTTTGTTAAACAACGATTCTCGAAAGCGAACGTTATAAACTGGAAAAATGGATTCTTCAGATGAAGGTATGTACAATATCAGAGTGTAATTCTGAAGCAAAATTTCGTATTGGTTCTTTGACAAAATAATTTTTCTTCAGAAACTAATTATCTGATCCCTCAGATGAAACTTGATTTTGATACGTATAAAAAGTTTATTATTCTGCAGTATTCTAACAATCAATAATCATCATAGTACTAAGTAATGCTTTTGAATTTATCTACCAAAAATTACCTGCGGATGCCTGTGGATGCGTTTTTTATTCGATATTTTTCATCTTGAAGCATGAGTCGCGACGAGACGCGCATCACGTTTTATCATTTCAGGATAGTGTGAATGATTTTTAGAAGAACAAGGGAGGTATGTTTTTCCTAAATACTAATTATCAGTGACCTTGAAAAGCCTTTTACACCAATTTAAAAAAGAATAACAAATTTATTTAGCATAATCAACCGCCATTTTGTTTTTGGAATTCTAGACACTGGATTTGTAGTCAGCAACCTTGAAAACCCTCTTACACCAATTTTGAATTGAATCAAAAATTTACTTAGCATGATCAGCCGCCATATTGTATCCGCCATTTTTTTTTAATTTTCGGCACTAGATTCGAAGTCAGCGACCTTTACAACCCCCTTACACGAATTTTCAGAAGAATCAAATATTTACCTAGCATGGTCACCCGCCATATTGGATCTGCCATTTTGTTTCCGAAATATTTGACACCGGATTCGTTAACAGCGACCCCCCAAATCCCCGAGCAAGAAAATTTGGCCTATTTTATAAACATTTTGTAGTTTTGGCCACCTTTTCGGGATATGGTCCCACTGTGCGCCGTCTTTAGTTCTTCCAAGGTGAAAAAGTCTTCCTCCCTCACCACAACATCCTTCCATTCCTTTCTTTCCCAAGGATCTTCCTGTGGGAAAAGTGCCCTTATTATATCCCTGACCCAGTCCGGGTTGTTCAGGCCTGGATTTTTTTGTCTAGGCACGAATTTCTTAGTGACTATTCTGTACGCCAAGCCCCATGTATCCTTCTCTACCTCTGCAAGCAGCTTCCAGCAAAGCAGCTGGCTTGCTTCGATCGCCTTCTTGAAAGCTTCCTTAGCCTTCTTCCAAGCGATCTTGCTGTGCCTGCTTCCCTTGGAGCGGGTACACTTCCTCCTTGCTTTCAGGCATTCTTGTCGTAGGCGTTTGAGTAGGTTGTTCCACCAGTACATGGAATTCTCGTACTTCCTTTCGAATCTGCGTCGCGGTGCATACGCGTCGCATGCTGCAATCACTTTCTTCCTGGCAGCTCCGACTAGGGTTTTAGCTTCTTCAGGTTTTGTAACCCAATTCAGCTCGTCCATAAGTCTAGTTTCTTCCAGAAAAAGCTTCAGCTTCCTTTCGTCCAGTTTCCTTGCTGGGTTGATCGAAAACTCTTTGTACCGATGGTCGCTTAGATTTACCTTGTCGAGGACGCTCTAGTCCTTTATTCTATCGGCTACAACGGCACTCGCGATTGTCAGGTCGATAACAGATCCATAGTCACCTCCTTTGAAGGTGAACTCTTGACTCGTGTTCACAAACGTCGAATCTATTCTTGACACCATTTTCTCTACAGTAGAACCTCTTTTGTCCAGCCTGGTTTCTCCCCATTGTGGTGATTAGCTGTTAAAATTATCAGTTATGAAAACTTCTTTCCCTGCTGATCTTGTACTATCTTCGAGGTCCTTGATTTCTGCCTCAAACTTGTTTTGTTGGTTGTTGGGTGAAAAGTAGAAGCTGTAGATCCGCATACCCTCCACCTCTACCCACACATGTCCTTTGTCCGTTTCCAGAAACTTCCCGATCTGTAGTTTTGGGTTAAGGACTTCGATCCCTGCCCTGCCAGTTGAGTCTTGGTACCAGGTCGAGAGGTCTGGCTTTTTACATTGCCTACTGAAGAGCAATATATCAGCTTTCCTCTCTCTGACTGTTTGCTTCAGCAGGTCTAGTGCTGCTTTGCTGCGAAACAGGTTCACCTGGAGTATCCTAATGCTCATTAGGGCTTCGTCCTCTTCTTCAGCTCCAATCTGATGGTTGGGCAGAAGCGACTGCCAGAAATGCGGTTTATTTTCACAATTCCCTCGTCAGCACATGTCATGCACTTCGGATCTTTGGTGCAATCTTTGTGCTTGTGGTTTGTTTCACCGCATTTTCAGCAGGACTTCTTCCTGTCGGGACCACTGCAGTTTTTAACAGTGTGTCCGTAACCAAGGCACTTAAAGCACCTGGGTACTTCGACTCTTTCTCGGATTCTGCAGTTGATCCAACCGATCTTGATTTTTCCTTCCTGTTTTAAGGCTCTCGCGTCGGTCTAGGGCAGCTGAATCACCGCTACCTTCGCGTTTCCGTATCTGGAGAATAGCTTGCACGGTATTTCCATGTCCTCTTCCCTCAATTTTGTCCTGGCGGACTCGATGGTAAGCGCTTGGCTGGAGGCAACGTTGTCTTGTCCTCTTTTGAGAGCAATAAGGATCTCTTCCTTTCTTGTTCTCTTAATAGAGAGCACCTCCGTGCTTATGGAAGCCGGGTTCACGCTTTTCTTCATATCCTTGAGGATATCGGCGTACGACTGTCCTTCTTTAGCCGTCAGTTTGATCGCGTCACTGGGTCTGGCTCTCCTGACCCTCTTCGATCTCTGCTGCGTTCCAGCCTCCTCTCTTTTTGAGGTTTTTTCCTCTTTGTTCCTGACCTCTTGTCAAAGACCATCTTCTTTTCGGGATTTAGGCGAATCCCCGGTCTCTGTCTCCATCTTAAGCTGCTTGTGCATGGCGGCGGAGGTTTTAGAGGATATGTCCTCCCTCTTTGGGGTGTTTCCTCCCGGTGATTTGGAGGCACATATCTTTCCATTTCTGGAGGTCGACTGCGGAGAAGAGACCACGTTTCCAAGGGACGGCTCTCTCCCTTTGCTTACGAACTCCTTTAGTTAACTTATTCTTGAACAAGTCCTTATCTAGGTTATCCCTTGCTGCTTCTAGAGCAAGACCAATGCTTCTCATACTGCTCATAAACTCCAGCGCTCGTGCCATGTTCTCCTTAACTGGCATCGGTGCGTTTTTTGGAAGGGCGTTATTGGCCATAACGGGGTTCTTTTGCGACGCTTCAATATTCTTCTGCTGTTCTTCCACCAGAGTCAGGATAGTTCCCCAAAGTTTTTTCGTTTTCATTTTCGTATGTTTGGTCTCCTTCAAAATCCATGGGACCGGCGCCGGCCACCAGAGCTTGCACCCTATCGGAACCAGCGAGGAGATTTCTCCTCCCTTGGAGTATATTGTTTTTAACATACTCGCTTATGATTGGTTTCTTTTCGGGGTTCCTTCCCCTATCTGGTTTTTGTCCTCCCCGGGCATTCGATTTTCCCGACACCACCCATATCTGGGAGACTTCCCCTATCCGCAACCTGGGGAGGCGCTCGATGGGAGACAAGCAACTCCACACGAGATGATATTTCGTATTATTATTATTATTAATATCATTAATATTATTGTTAATAATATTTAATGAGATGTTTCTAATTTTGGAAAAATAATAAATATTTTTCAAAAATAAATTAAAAGAACAGTTCGCAGAAATGCATCACTAAATTTTCTCGAAACATCCCAGTGAGCGCACGATATCAAAAACTATGTGAAAAAAATAGTTGGAAAATTCATAAATTTATATAATAAATGTATACTAGCTCAAGCAAACTGCTCACGATTATGCAGCTCCGCTTATTCTATTGAAGGCAGGTTCGAATTAACGGAGGGAATAGCAGGGGCTGTAGCTCCGGGCCTCAACATTAGGAGAGTTCCGCGAGCTCTTCGAATAAAAATAATTTAATTCTGCTCATGCATGATGCAATAATCAAGATTGATGATTTGATGAGTGACTTTGTCAGAGAAAAAATCAGAAGAAAAATATCTCTATTTGTATAATTATTTGTAGTTTTTATTATATAAGTGCCAAAGAAAAAACATGTGCGAGAATAAATTACAAAAATAATTATAACATAGTTTTTATTTATATTCAAAAAATGATCACATTTTACTGCCCCTAAGTGTGCCACATATTCATTTCAGTCCCGGGCCCCGTAAAAATTTATTTCGCTCCTGATTGAAGCCAGTCGGCACATTTCCTGTGTAGCACCCTGATAAAATTAGCGCAAAGTAACGAACACCCCATCAAAACCAATTGGCATTTCCGCTTGGGACAGTACACGTCGGAAAAATGGAAATCTTGGGACTTTTTCGACAAAAAAATCAATAAAAATCTGAGAAGCAGACGGAAGCAGGATTTTCTTTTTGATTTTATCAACTGACATTATACTTTACAAGATCTGATGGGTCCTGTAGTGTGGCAGAGCCCGGCAACTCAACTTTTCTCTGAATGTTTGCTTCATTTGATTCAATTTTATCTAGTTTTTTCACACAAATCGTTAATTTTTTCAAAATGATAATACTGTGACTATTATACTAGTGATTTTTATTCAAATAGTACTTACCGCTGGCTGATGAATCCATTTTTTAGAATTGAAAAATCTTGATTCTATGAGTTTTTGTGGATTCCGGAGTACAGAACCAGTTTTCGCACTACGAAACCGACAGGTGTTCACGGAACAAAGGCCACATTCAAACTGTCATAAAATGACAGGTAACAGGGATAGGGACCTCTAGGTTGCAGATTCTGAAACTTCGATCCTTCCTTTACAAAAAACACCTGCTCCGATCTTTGAAATGGGAAATTTATTTTTGGCATTTTGGCCAGCTTTTCGGGATTTGGCCTCACTGTGCGATGGTTCGACGCAAGAGGACTTGGGACCCCTCGGACGGTTCCGCCTCGCCTCAGGCACGATCCCCAGCAACCCCTTTGTACAGGGCCGTACCGAGTTACCATAGTCGCGTAACATTTCTGTTACAGCCCCCCTTCCCCGCAAAGGTTCGGGTTTATATCTGAGATTTCTTTTCCCCCGTGATGGCTGTCTCCTTCCTGAAACAAATTGAAAAACAAAAGAGAAAGGGAGGTTTGGGGTAGGTATATTGTGAACATTTTGGTTTTTGGGTTTTTAGACAGTCATTGATTGATGATTGATCATTATTGATAGGAGGTTCGGAATGGAATCTGCTACGACCCTCCTGTGCTTTTTTTTCTTGTGGTCGACTTTTGTAGTTTGTTTTCCTTCTATTTTAGCCACTCTCATTTCCCTGCACCATACTTCGTCCTCTCTTCTTCTCTCAATGCGTAGCTTCCCCTAAACTGCCGCTATTTCCTCCTCCTTCCTTGGTCTTTCCTCCTCCCTCGTATCCTCCACCTCCTCGAATACCGTTCCTCTCCTTTTAGCCGGATTTCCGGAGATGAGACGGCGTACGTGGCGGTAAGATGGTAGGTCAGTTCTTCCTCCGGTATTCCGGCGACCCTCCGGAGCAGCCAGTTAACTGCTTGTCAAATGAGGAGGTGGTCGAACATCCACCTCCTTTCTACTTCCCTCTGACACAGTTGGCATCTTGTCGTAAGTTCCATTTCCTGAAAGTAAGGTTTTACTTGTCTAATGTCGCTGTGGGAGTTTTGAGTTTCAGTTCCTAATCCTTTTGAGTCTATTTTTTGGTTTTGCATACCATTGATGAATTGCCGATTTTTCCTTGGTTTGAGTCTCAGTTTACTAATTTATTATCATTTACATCTCATTCACTTATGCTTTTTCCCTTATTGTTTTCTCATTGATAGATTTTTGGGGAAACTTTCTTTTTAATAGTGAATACCCCTTCGAATTGGTCATATAACTTCCTTGCCTTTTTATCTGCCTTATTCGATAGTTTCGTAACTACTTTTAAAACCCTATCGCCTTCCTTATATTCTATTGGTCTTATTCTTAAATTATATCGGCTCGCCTGTTTGTCATGCGCCTTATCTGAATTCTTTTGGACTTCTTTTATTATTTGTAGATTCCTAAGTCTTTCCGTTCATTTATCTACATTTTGGAATTCGATGTTGCTATCATTTTCCAAATTTCTCAAGGGATTGGAGTGGTTACAATTCACGACCTAGGTTCAAAAACGCTGGCGTGAATTGGGTTGACGAATTTTTACTTGTGTTCACAGCGAACTGTGAATGGTCCATGTGTTCGTCCCATGAGGAGTGGTCATTGCCTAGGTACGTTTTATTTATCTGTTTTATTGTCCTGTTCCAACGTTCGGTCGGGTTCGCTTGAGGGTAATATTTAGGCGTTTTTGTGTGTCTGATACCAAATTTTTCGGTGAGTTCTCTCAGGATTTTATTTACGAATTCCGTGCCATCGTCCGTATGGAGAATCCTTGGTGGTTCCCAACGTGAGATGACACGTTTATGAAATTCATTCTCTATTGTTGTCCCGTTTGCTTTCCTTATTGGAATTATTTCAACCCATTATGTAAAAAGATCTACGAAAACTAGGATGTATTGGTTTTTTCCCTTTTTCGAAATTGGTAATGGTCCCATGATATCAGCTGCTACCATGGTCCACGGTTCCTCAGTGATTCGTTTTCCCATTAATCCCATTTTACTCTGGGATTTTTCATCGTGATTTTCCCGTAAAACTTCAGCTCTAAGTTTTTGAGGTACGACTAGTTTCCAAGGGTTTGAGTCTGGCAAGAGATTTGTTTTTAATGGGTCGGTTCTATGAAAATAGAGTCGCGAATCTTGGATTCGACATTTTTCGTGTTCTCCGGGTCATTTTCTGACTTGTCTTGTCTCAGTTGAGTACCAGTGGTCCGTCTTATCGTCTACGTCTGCCGTCGGTTTTCCTGTACTACTAGCTCACGCAAGCGCTACGTTATTTACTGGTTCTCCTGATCTCCACCGAGTCTTGTAGGGTTTTTGAGGTTATGAAGCCACTTCAGCGCTAAGTGGTCCGTTATGACCTTGAAACTATAACCACCCAAATACGGTCTAAATTTACGTATGCCTAAACCACGGGTAGGCACTCTTTCTCTGAGGCCAAGTACCAAGATTCGGCACCATTCAAACCTCTGCTTGCGTAAGAAATAACATAATTTACCTCGTCTATGGTTCAAGTAAGTACGGCTCCTAAGCCCGTATTACTCGCGTCTGTTTCTAGGTGGAAGGGTTTAGTAAAGTTTGGGCATGTCGAAATCGGTGCTGTTGTAAGGAGGTCTTTTATTTTTTGGACGGCCTTGTTCTGTTCTAATCGCCGATGCTATGTCTTATCTTTCTTTAGCAATCTGTTTCATGGTTCAATTATTTCAGCAAAGCGTGAAATGAATTTCCTATACCAAATTGCCATCCCTATTATTCTTTGTAACTGTTTGATATTTTTTGGTTTAGGTAATTTAAGGATTGGTTGTATCTTGTCATGGTCTATTTGGACTCCTATTCTTTTACTTTAAAACCGAAATATTTGATTCCTGAGCGGCAAAACTCGTATTCGTCTGGGCTGATCGTTAGATTTGCGTCGTTTATTTTGTCTATTACAATGTTAAGGTATTTCAAGTGATCTTCAGAATTTTGAGTAACTATAACTATATCGTCTAAATGATAAAAACCGTTCGGTTTTAAGTCTGGAGTAATAATTTTGTCAGGTAAAAGATCCTTGAAAAACTGCATGAAACTTTGTATTTGTAATTTCGAAACGGACGATCATGAAACGACGTTCGATACCAACAAGGAATCTGTCATTCTTTAACTGTCGTCCTGAGTGTATCCTTGCGTGAATTTTTTATTTCGACCAACTCAATCAATAGAAAAAGCATTTGATTATTTTTTTGATTTTCCAAGTTAGTGAATGTGTGTTAGTGAACTACTGTACAAGCATACCTTGTACAGGGTAAACGATGTTCATTAAACTTAGTAGTGCTCACCCCCATGGTACAGAACATTCCTGGAACGTAGGAAATGTCCACCCCTCCACATTGTCGGTGTAGTGCATGTTGTACTTGAAATTCGAAAATGATGTTATGAGCACGTGTCAGCAGATCAGCACAAGGAGACAGACTATTTTCACGTTCCGAGAACGTTTCTATAATGTTCCGTGCTATTGGGAAAGTGTAGGAAATAAGCTTGAGGAAGAACTGAGAAGCAGACGAATTTTCGCAAAAAGTTCCAAATCTGAATGTTTTTTTCCTATAATTATGCAAGATTTGTCTTGTAAAGATATGCAAGATAAAACTGGTCCGCACGGAATATATATTGAATGTTAAAACGAAAATTTATACGAGTGGAGGGCATATTATTTGTTATTTCCTTCAGAGAAAGAGCAGATAAAAGATGCGCACTGTGCTAAATTGGAAGAACCAAATTGCTTACAATTATTCGGAACACCTTGTTCAAACATCATGTGCATATATTCGGGATACGTGAAAATTGAAACTTGCATCCGAATCTGTGGAATATACATCAAGATTATGTATTGAACAACGTTTTTCTTCACCTAATTCGTTATATCGCATGCATGTGAATCCTGTTCCATCTAATTGTTTATTCGAGATGCTTTACAAGTTAGTTCCATACAAGGAATGTGAAATACACAGACATTTGGTATTTTTTTACCGTAATCAGTTATCACGGAATACCCATCAATACCCGTAGAGCACACGGAACTTCAACCGTAGGAGACGGTCTCCGGATTGCTCCGGATGTCCGTAGACTATTTGTAGACCGTCAGGAAACAGACAGGAAACTCCATAAAACGCCTAGATATTCTAATTTCGGGACGATGTGTTGTACAGGTAATTTTAAGACGAATTACTTGTAGTGTGTACTGTGAATTATACTGACGACAGAAGATACGTCAACTTTATTTAAAAGGCTTTTCTTTTCTGAGTCATTATTTATAAATACCGCCAAATCTATAATCTTTTGATGCAATGACCCTTTTCCTTTTATGCATCACACTATTGCTTCTATCCCTCGCACTCCGTAATTATCGTGGATACCTCTGTGGCGAAACTTCTGTTCGTGAGCATAAGGTCACTGAAAGATCTATGCTTCTGGAAGTGAGCATCTTGAAGATGCTCTGCGTATCATCGGGAGGTACACATGAGAGATTGGTATAGACTTTGGATTGTATAAGTGAACCAAGTTGATCTGAATAGTGGACGAATAGCAGGTATAAAAAAGACCCTGAGCTTGTTGACTGAAGTGCTATTAGACACATTAGCGCTGGAGAGACCTACAAATACCTGAAAGTGCCTGAGAGCCGCATTCAAGATACAACATCAGTAGAGGAGGTTCTCCAAAGCAGATACAAACACCTGCTCACACGAATTTGGTCGACCAATCTGCCGTCCTTGAACAAGATATCTGCGACTAACATGCTCACTGCCCGGAACTACTCTATTCGTTTGGAGTTGTTACGCAGACAAAGAACGTGCTCAAGTCCCTCGACATTACTACGCAGAAGATAATGTATGTCAAGAAAAGTTTGCATTCAAGTCGTAAGTTCCGCGCTTATGTCCTTATATCCTCTCCTGGGATTTGTCAGGAATACCAAAACGGTAGGGGAAAAAGCTTTCCTCTACGCGCTTTACTTCTAAACGTTCAGGCACAGAAATCGGAGGCCCGAAACTTCCTGAATAACATAAGGACAACATGATGCACAGAGCTGTTTACAAAATTGTCCTAGTTCTACTCTATTCGTTTGGGGTGATTCCATGGACGAAAAACGAGCTCAATGCCCTTGACGTTACTACGCGCAAGACGATGCATATGAAGAAAAGCTTGCATATCAACTCGTCCGTTCCACGCTTATACATCACACGCCGTAAAGGCGGACGCGGACTTGTCGATCTTGGATTTCTATACAATCGAATCATTCTTAGTACTGTCCATATCATCGCGAACGGTAGAAATCCTCTCCTGGCAATGGTCAGGAATCACGAAATGAGCGGGAGAGGCAAAGCCGCGGAGAAGGCACCTGAAACCCTTGACCCGGAACTCAACATCAGGAGTAAGGAGAGTGCACTACTCGATCAAGATGCCTCACTCCTAAAAGCACAAGTGAAGAAAGCGGAGGCGAAAAACTTCCTGAAACAACAGGAAAACAAGGTGATGCACGGAAACTTTTACAAAATTGTAAAAGAACGATTCTTTGCCACATGAGTCAACGTTTGCTTTTCTAAAATCACCTTGACTCAATTCGGGAACCGAGAGTTTTATTTTCGCGGTTTAGGGCAGTGTGATTTCCACCTAAGCATAATGTAGAAGCATATTACGTCAAGAGGTTTCCAGCGATAGGTGCAGGGCGTGTCTTAAACTATCTGAGTACCTATGGCGTATACTATCCAATTGCTCTATTCACGCAGGAACGACGTATTTGTACAGACACAACGCTGCCTTAAGAGTGATTTACCACCATTTTCATTGCTCTTATGTCGTTGGCCGCGATCCTGCCTTGCTGAACGCTCCAAGGGGAATAGAGTCTATTGTTGAGAACGAGGAGTGACGAATCTACTGGAACTACGATTTCTCGAAAATAGCTCCTATCCAACGCACAAAACCGACATCGTGCTCCTTAACAAGCGTGACCGAACTATGTTCGTGATTGAATCCTCGGCTTCGGGTGACTTCAACATCAATGGTTAGGAAACCGAGAAAAAGGAGATGTACAAAGATCTCAGAGAACATCTGCAGCGCCATCATCAAGGATATTCGGTCAAATTAATTGTTCTCATCATCGGTGCTCTTGGAGGTGCGCCACCTTCGCTGGTTAGTAGGCTGAAAGCCATACCCGTGTGCCAAAAATATGCCGTGGCACTTACGGGATGGATGCAAAGGGCAGTCATACTTGGGTCGCTCCGTGTCCTTGAGACACACGAGGGTTTCGTCGGCCCTTCATTGTGATTTTGTCGTGCATATGGTCACTTATCTCACGGTCGTGAGACGTGGCCATAAGTTTATTTTACCGCGGTTCAACTGGGAGCTCGTGTTATTTTTCCTGAATGACAGTTGCTCCCAGGGGAACCCTGCGGTTATTGTTCAATTATCATTTTATTCTATAATATATATATTTATATATATATATATATACACATACATCACGAAGGAACATAAGGAGACTTATCTAATGTATTTGATACTGCCGGACTTTCCCGGAATAGAACGTGCAGTCGCGAAATGGATTAACAGTGCAACTTTTGATTTCTGAGCCTCTGTAGGCCATAAACTTTACTGCACTGTTTTATTTGACAGATCGACAGATGGAGGTTGGAAACCTGGTGACATATTGAAATGAAATTATTTAAAAAAAAAAAATTTCCCTTCAGAACCGACGCTGGATACCAAAATCCGAAAAAAATGACGTTTATAAAACCTATCGCCTCTCGAACTACAGCAAAAGCACTTCATTTTAAAACTATTTTTAAAAGTATCACATTCGAAGGATCACAGCGAAGTAAACTCGCCACAACAAAACTTTAGGTTACATGGTTGTCATGTGCGACCGGCAAAACAAAAGTACTTTATATTTTTTCCTGGAGAGGCGCGAAAAAAAAGAATTGCACTGTTTATTCTTCTCTCCGACTGCACGATCTATTCCGGGAAAATACGATCGATCCACTTCATGATTCCTATAGGTGATATGTCTCCTTATGTTCCTTCGTG
>WSXT02051804.1:0-12941 GCA_011762715.2 Neuroterus valhalla
ACATACATAAGGCTTTGAATTTGAAATGTTATAACTATGAATGACTTAATTTCCAAACCATATACATTTTGTGAAGTTTCTGCCTATACAATTATTGCTCAATCCAAATTTTTTCAATTCAAAATTGTAGAGTAAAGAATGGCGTAATCCAAAAGTCGTCAAAAAGCTAAATAAAATCAAAGCCTTCGAAAATGAATAACTTACTACTTGAGAAGAATTTAAAGCTCGTGAAACAAGAGGTTATTAAATTTAAACAATGTTGATTTTTCGGCCTTCCAAACATATACAGTTTCCAATAGTTCAGCATTGAACACAGAAAATTTAAAAATCACCAACGTCTGAGATTGATAAAAAAATATGTTTAAGATTGAACAGTTTTTTATTTCACGCACTTAACATCGTGCCACATGTATCTGGAAAATTATATTTGAAGATTTTGATATTTTGTAATTTGAACATTTAAAATAATACAATTTATTTTGTATTTGAATAGAAGAGTTTCAATTATTCGTCATTCCGAATAAAATCGATATGAAATAGAATTTGAAGGAATTTCAGAAAAAACAGTGGAGAATTAAAGGAAAATTATTTGATTTAGTATCTTGACCGCAAGAGGTATGGTTAAATTAGGAGTTATACATTGAATGAGAATAATTCCAGGTACCGCGTCTCGAATCGTTAAGAATGAGGCTCTATGGCCCGGAGCCGGTAGGCCCTGAGCCAGTTAGATAGAACAACAGAAAAGCATCGCCGCTCTCGGTTGGACTTTTAGTGTACGTCCAGTCCAGGGGTGTCCAACGCAAGGTTGGCACGCTTCTCCTTTGTTCCCCTTCTCTGAGCACTTCATCGAGAATTCTCTCCTCGTTCCGCCACGGGCTTCGTCTAACTACGCCTGAACACGCCTACTTGCGCCACTGTTCACACAGCCCGGCCGCCGAGGACCCCTTTCCACATCGCGATCACTGCATGAACGCATTCAAGGTGGTAAGAGAGGGGATTGACGAATGACAGTCATTCACACTGTTGCTCACGCGTTGGTTATCTCTGGTCCAGTCCGATGACGTAGGACGCGGATGCCATGGGAACGATGGAGAGCTGAAGAGGGCAGCACCTTCATATAGGCTGTAGGATAGTTGCGCAGACTATCCTGATGATGATAAGGTAGGTTCCTTGTCGCCCTAGTGGGACGAACTAGAAACCACCATTGACGCTGACTCTGAAAAGATTGTTTGTTAGCCATTTCGACTACCGGCGTTCCGTCCCGGATTCACTTGAGGAACTCATCAGATTACGTCGGGGTCACCAGTTATAGGAGATGGGTTGCGTGTGAGAGTTAAAGCGATTCCTTTTTCCAAAAGTGCATTGCACGCATGTCGAGTCACGTATGTGTACACAGGGGAGGCCGACCAACAACTAACTTGCGTCTTGCGCTGTCGACGAAAGTACGAACCGGGCCTCGTATCCCGCCGGTCGCTGCGCGGAAACGTGGCGTCGAAGCATGGAGTATAAGTATGCGACTGAGAGTCGGAACTGCGCTTATAAAAGAGGTTGATCTTGGAATAATCAAAGATGGACCCTACAAGGCAAAAGTGAAGTTAGACTATTAAGTAGCTATATATTTTCGCCGTCCCCATTACCGACCCAGGCCGTATCTAGGAACGTATTATCTTTGGTAGTATATCTATTTTAAGAAATAGAGCCATATAACAAATAGAGTAGGGGAGCCAGCCTCAAAACTGTCGGTAGCAGAAAAACAGGCAGGCGACCGGACTTACTCTCGACGAAGGAACTATATTACATGGAAATGAGCGGCTGAGAGCAAAATCCGTAAGGATCAAGTTGCGATCAGAAGAGCCGTGTAATTTTTGTAAAGTGCAAGATCGTAGTATAAACTTCGAGTGCAAGACCCGTTCACCTTACTCGTTTCAAAATTTTCTTGTGGTAAAAGTCGCTTGGACAAAATCTTCCATGCAAAAACCGTGCTCGAGACACGAGCGATACGGGAAATGACCGTCTTTGTTTATGGGTGTTGATACGCGCTTCGCAAGTCATGGAAAATTTTTATAAGCGATTCTGGACGAATTGAAATTAGTTGAAAACACTTTTTTGGTCTTCACGTTGATTGCAAAGCATAGTAAATTTTACGTATAAAATAATATTACGTATTTTATGACATTGGGTACAAGGAAAAGCTTAAAGAAAAAAGCTGTATCCAACACTGTCTTTCGTTCGATTTTTAATTCCGAGTACAATTTTGCCTTCAAAAAGTGTCATTCGGATACATGTAAAACCTGTGATAGACTCCAAATGTCCTTGAACAACCCTGGCGTATCAGCAGACGAAAGAAAGAACTTGGAAAAGAGACAACAAGAGCACCATCAACTAGCAGAAAGATTCAGGATGAGTTTTTGGAAGATATGGAAGCAGCTAAGGCTTCAGACAACACATCGGTTTTGACTTTCGACCTGCAAAAGGTGCCAACCCCGAGGGTGTCAACTGACGAAACTTTTCATAAACGTCAGTTGTGGACTTACAACCTTTGCGTTGTCGATTAAGTCACAGGAGAAGGTATTCTTTCCATGAAAAAATTGTTCAAGTTCATATCTTATTTTTCTGAAACATTAATATTACTTTGAATTCGTTGTTTCTTCTTCGATTTTTCGCACTCGTAAGTGTTCGGGTTTATTAGGAATTCTCAAACTTTTAAACCAACCTGCAAAATTGAAGTTTAGGGACGGCAAAGGTTATTTATTTCGAAAAAACCATTCTCATATACAATGAGTCATTTCATAACAACCTAATCTACTGGACTCATCTTATTTCAGTTTTACTAACAAGGTGTTCATTTTGAAAGATTTATACTTAACAACAATAACTTCATGTGACCTACTGAATACGCAGGTTGATTATTTTGAAAACATCATTCTAACTTACAATAACGTGATTTACCGGACGCAAAGAATATATATTTTTTGAAGACTATAGCTTTGCATGCAACTGAGAACCTAACTCAACCTCCTTAAACTGGCAAACTCGAAGGATTCAATTTCGCACCTATACAATCTGACCTGCAGGAACCCAAGCTCCTGGACGGGGAAGCTCTAAATTTTTTTTTCTTTAAAATAACCCGCAACAATCTTGCCCGATCGCAGAGGCTTTCAACTTGTGATTTAAATACATTTCCAAAACCTATCTTTAAAAAAGTATGTTTAAATAAAAGTTCGAATGCTAACCTACAACATCAAGAAGGTTGGGTTTTTGCAAATTTTTTTGAAGTCGCTAGACTACAGCGTAAACATGTGAACCTCCCGTTTACTCGAGTATGAGCTCACAGTGAATTAACGGAAAATTTACAGTTTAACTGGGCATAAAAGTATTATTTTCCCATAGAGGTGATTTGTAACATTAGTATTAATATTTTTATGTTTCAAGCGTTTATGCATGTTTGGTCTGAGAACGTTGCGTCAAGATGTGCGCAAGAAATTGGATCTTGTCTGTTTTGACACTTCCGGGAACATCCATCGCCAACTACTAAACGTTTAATATTTTATTCAGATTCATGCGGTGGGCAAAATAGGAACATCAAAATGTCCATGTTACTTGCGAATTATTAAGCAAATAGTAAAATGGATTTCATTGAGCAACATTTTTTCGTATTGGGACATAGCTACAATAGTTGCGATAGACGATTCGGAGTACATAATTGAAAAAGATTCAAAAAGATATATTCGCAGAAGACGAGTGATAAGGATACTGGGTGTCCACGATGTGAACAAGGGCAGTTGAAAGTGGAGCGGTGGGCCGAGAAGGCCTGCGTGATACCGCCAGGAGGGACTGCCGATATTAAGGTAATTGTACAAGACTCTGACTATAAGGGCGATGTTCACGTAGACTTGAGCTTTCGCGCAAAAGAAAATGAAGAACACTGTATTCCTCGCTGCGTAATTAACACATCAGTGGGGCTGCTGCCAATCATTAACCTTGCAGGTTACCCGCTGCGCATTAGGGAGTCGCACGTGATAGCGAGAGGGCAAGTCACGAGAGAAGTGACGGAAAAAGAAGTACGTTTATTAGCTTTAGAAAAGGAAAAGTTGGAGAAGAGAAGCAAAAAGGGTCGGATTACGCGCGAGGATATTTTCGTGGGTGATGACGTCTTTCCGAAAGATCTCGATATACACGGTATACATGGGTTAGCTGGAATACTATTTCAAGGGAAAAGCGATGGCAGTCTGAAGCCTGTTGCCTACTTTAGCCGACGAACAATTAAAGAAGAGTATAGATATCATTCATACGAATTGGAAACTCTGGCCGTCGTTGGTAGCTTGCATCGGTTCCGCGTATACTTAATTGGAATTCCGTTCAAAATCGTGACCGACTGTAGTGCTTTGCGCGCCACTTTTGTAAAGCAAGACTTAGCCCTGCGCGTCGCCCAGTGGTGGATACAGTTTCAAGAATATGATTGCGTAATCGAATATCAACGTGGTTTGAAAATGTCGCATGCAGACGCGCTTAGTCGCAACGCGATTGAAGATCTCATTACTGCCGGAAAAATTAAGGAAATCGGTATGTTTATGATTGAAACCGTCGATAGGATATTATTAGCACAGTTGCAAGACAATCGATTAAAATACGTTCACGAGGTGCTCAAGCGCGATGTGAAAGACCATGAAGAACGCGAGATAAAGGAAAATTATACAAGCAAGAATGGTCGTGTGTATAGAGTGACGGAGAACGGGCCGAAATGGGCAGTGCCGCGTTCAATGAGGCGAGAGATAACGCGTATGTGTCATGATGAGATGGGGGGACATATGGCTATAGAGAAAACTCTATGCAAAATCCGTCATGACTGTTGGTTTCCAGGAATGCACCGTTATGTAAAACGATAGATTACCGCATGCGTTCCGTGTTTTTATAACAAATCGAAAGCAGGTAAAAAGCCGGGCTTACATCCGATTGGTAAAGTGTCAGAGTCGATGCATAACATGCATATTGAGCACTTGGAACCTTTTGTTAAAAGCACGGCAAATAATAGTTACATCATCGTAGCGGTGGAAGCTTTCGCGAAATTTGTTTTTGCCAAAGCCGTTGCTAGCACGAAAACTTGGCCGGTTTTACGATTTTCAGACGAAATTGCCGGGAATTTCGGATACCCACAACGACTGATTAGCGGCAGGGGTAGCGCTTTTACGAGTAAGAAATTCGAAGAGTTTTGCACGCAGTCGAATATTAAGCTAAGCAAGCAGCAGTTGCTACACCGCGTGCGAACAGGCAAGTGGAGCGGTACAATCGAACGATAATTGATGCTCTATCGGCGAGCACATCCGACGAAGGAAGATGGGACTGCCAGGTGTACAAAATCAGGTGGGCTCTCAATAATACTGTAAACAAAAGTACAGGCAAAAGTCCGTCCGAGTTGTAATTGTGATACAGGCCGCGCAATATAGTCGAGGTTGCGCAGCTTAATGATGTAGGCGAGTCATCACATGATGCCAGTCGCGAGCTGAAATGACAGAAAGCGAGCGAGGTGATCAAAGAGAATCAAAGTGAAATGAAAGCAAGGTACGATTTGAAAAGGGCAGCACCACGGGTATTTAAGCGTGGAGATGCAGTGGGAGTTGAGCGCGAAACCGCTTGTAACGATGGTAAAAGCAAAAAGTTATTGCGAAAAGTCTAAGGCCCTTATGAGGTCAAAGGTGTCTTGGACAATGACCAATATCTGGTGGAAGACATAAAAGGCTGTCAAAGGAGTCAAAAGCCTTATAGTTACGTTTTTTCTGGAAAAAAACTAGTGCGATATGAGACGAAAGTAAGCAGTGAGGAGAGCGACGGCAGCGACGACTGTCCCGATGTAGGTCCTGTGACGAGATAGCAGACCCGAAAAAGGAAAAGGTACCCGATAACGTTAAGTCGTGTTGCCGAGTAGGGTCACGCGACCACTAAGTGCAAGCACCTATTGGGCTTTTGCTTAGAGGCTGGGCCGAGTAGGGTCGTGTGCCTGAAATTCGGTTCAGACCGAGTAGAGTCTCGGACAAGGTTGCTGGGCAACCAAAACCACGCAGCGTCGCGAACTGCGTGATGCTTAAGTATATAGCACATACTGTAAATAATAATTAAAAAAAAAAAAATTTTATGTGATCGCATGACAAGCACTAATCCAGAAGCTTCAGCATGAATAATAAGTAAAAGTCATTTCATACGATATTAATGATTTTGGTTTATGTGTCTGAATAGAAATAAAAACTAAGAAAAGAGCGGTCTTCTACAGCTCCCCCGACTTCGCGAGGGCGCGAAAATCACCAGGAAGGCCGACTGAAAGCAACGAGCATAGCCAGATGATGACTCACTGGGGATATCGCCTCGTGACACTCGACCTCGGGTGCCGCAACTTCTTTGATGCTTCCGAAAAGGATCGCAGAAGACGAGAGATGAGGATACTGGGTGTCCACGACGTGAACAAGGGCAGTTGAGAAGGGAAAAGGCGATGACGAGTCCTCTACGGTCGTCGACAAAGGAGCAGTCGGGTTAGGACACTCGTCAAAACGAGTCAGGGTGGCCGCTTTTTCCGTCGAAAAAAATTCCCGGTCAATTCCCGGTTATCAAAAAAATTTCCCGGTCATCAGAGAAATGGTTTGCAGTAAAGGATCGTTGTTGCTTTTAGGCGTTCCAAAACATCTGTTTATTTGATATTACATACAAACAAGGCAATTCTTAACCTAACTCTGGATTAAAATACTTTAGTTGCCTGATATTAAACCTCTTGTAATTACTGTTTTCAGAGAGAGAGCCTTAACGTGTATCTAAAAGCAGCATCAAAATATCATAAAATCTCAGGAAGAATAAAAAAAAAGTTCGGTTTTGTAGCTAACAGAAATATTGAATGTTGAACTTACACACCTAGTAACTAAATTATAACTTTGCAACAGGAAATCGTTTTGTAAACAAAACAAGATCACAGGGTTCTGATGTAATATTTTTATTATTATTATACCATTAAGCCAAATCCTTTTCAGGGTAAGCGTAACTCGTTTACAGTCTCCTGCAGGGATCTGTTAAAAATTCTTACAAACTGCACAAATAAGAGCTAGTTGAACTTTGTACAAAATATTTCAGTTTCATTAAAGAAA
Organism: Neuroterus valhalla; assembly: GCA_011762715.2. Lineage (NCBI taxonomy): Eukaryota > Metazoa > Arthropoda > Insecta > Hymenoptera > Cynipidae > Neuroterus > Neuroterus valhalla. Next base: position 7,125 of record WSXT02051804.1, read on the forward strand.
AATCTGGAATTAAGAGAAAAACTCCAAAGTGTAGGGACCAAAAAATAAAAATTCAAATTGAAACAAACAATTTTAAAAATTAAATTTCGAGGCAAGTTTGAAGCGTAAATATAAGGTACTTATCCTGGTATACTCGTGTAGTTGTGTCGACTCAAGATTCTTCCATATTAAAAATTGTCACTTTAACAAAGAAGAATATTGGAAACACATTTTTCGTGGAATATTGGAAAAATAAACGCAAATTTAGGGGGTCATTAAGCACAAGTTGGTCCTTGCGAGTCTGTCTACTGAAGAAAATTAAGGAATGAGTTTCTGCTTTTGAAAATCATATATAAACCAGCCACAGTTTTATGGGGTAGAGGAGAGGCTATTAAATATTCTTGAATACCTGCCCACATAAGAACTCGTCAAATTTTGTGCGAAATAATTAAGCTTCATTGAAAAGTAAAAAAAAAAAATAGTTAACTGAATTTTCTCATTAATGACGAATTCATAACAAAAACGTTGAATTCTCGAATGAAAAGATGAACTTCCTATCAAGAAGTTGAATTTTCTACCAAAAAGATGAATTCTTAAGCTAAAATACATGAATATCCAAATCAAGAAGACGAACTATCAGCAAAAGAGTTGAATTTTCAAACACAAAAAAAAGAGAATATGAATATTCAATAGAAAAAGGAACCTTTCGCGAAATAATTCAATTCCTAAATGAATAGTCATAATATCATTAAAACCAATTTTTTTAGAAAAAAATCGAATTTCATTTAAATCTTCTGAAATTCCCGGTTGCCATCTAAATTTCTGGTAATTTTTCGGTTTTTTCCGGTCCCAAAAAATTCCCGGTTTTCCCGGTTTCCCGGTCCAGCGACCACCCTGCGAGTCATAGATACGCACTGATACCTTGAATAAAAATCGTCTTGTGTAATACACACCTATGATTATTTAAAAGACTCCTCCCCTCCTGTTGAACTTGAACATTAGTTAACATAAAATAGTTTTAAAACTTATAATTTAATTTATTGAAATCGATTATAAGAAATAATTTTTTTTTAATTCATAACTTTGGAAATGAAACATTGAAAGTTTCAGGATACATCACAGAATATTGACCCTGGAAGTATGAACATACTTAACAAAAGAGGATTATGTTAAAAACTTTAGACAATATTATTCGCCAATAACAAAGGAGTTCATGTTTTGCACAAGAACATTTTTTCCATGTGCATTATTTTTCAAAGTTAAAAAAAATTATTTCTTTTATTATTAGACATGACTTGTTCAGCTTCTAGTTTCAAGTTTGATTACATAAATTTATTAGCGTTTACAAAAAAGAGATAAGAACATTTCTTAAACATCTTTTAAGAAATATTTTCAGCAATAAAAATGTAGCTTTTCCAAAATGCCATCCTACGGAAAGAACATATCGAATACAACATATTTTTTACTTAATTTTCTACTTCTAATTTCTACACATTTATTGAATATTTGCTTTTTCATGTGAAATTGGTTCATCCTTGAAATTTACTTCTATTCTTGTGTGTAAGATATATATTTCTAAACTTATTCTCGAGGAGTTATGCTTCAAAATATTGCGCTTGCTGAAATAAAATACCGAAAAATTTATATTATTATTCAAGCTCGGAAACCTTTATCTTCAAAGTGCGATTTTCTTTTATTTCGAATGATATTTCATGCGCATCTTACTGTATTCATAACCAGTTTTCGAAGAATTTTTGAAAATTATCTAATATTCCTTTATTCGATTATAAAAATTTTCCGTGACTTGCGAAGCGCATATCAACACGCAGAAACAAAAGCGGCCGGAATCCCAAAAAGCGCGTGAAACAGTTGACCTTCGAAGAGGGGCGCCCGCTTCCCCCTCCCCATTTCCCGTATCGCTCGAGTCTCGAGCACGGTTTTTGCACGGAAGATTTTGTCCGAGCGACTTTTACCGCGACAAAATTCTTAAACGGGCGAGGAGAATGTTTCTTGCACTCGAACTTTTTACTACGATCCTGCACTTAACAAAAATTACACAGCTTTTCTGAGCGCGACTCGATCCTTACGGATTTCACTCTCAGTCACTCAAATATGCAACTCAAAGAGTATTCTACTACTCTCCCACAGCAGATCGTCAGTCATTGAACTCAAATCCCTTCTCGAGATCCCCAATAACCCCAACTCTCATAATAAGCCTCCAAGCAATGCCTGACGTAGTCAATCCTGTGGGATTTTCAATCTCTAGAACCCCCACCGTCTGCAGCCGGATTTTTTATTTAAAACGCTCGCATTCACCCGAAAATTTGGTCAGAGGAGAGGAAAACTTCAGAAAAGCAAAAACTTGGTGTAAAATCTCCCTCTCGACAGTAGTTAAACGTAGTGAAAACACGACTAAGTCGGATTCTTGAACAGTCATCCACCTGAGCGCTAACCGCGCCCGTTCATGCTCGACATTCGAGATGCCGCCCAGGTTGAGAATTACTACGTAGCTACTCCCGTCGGTTGCATGTGTTTATAGGTAACTTGCTTCAGAAAACAGGCTTCTAACCTCACTATAAAAAGAATTTTATTCCGCTCGAATATACCAAAAAAATGCTCACAGCTAGTTGAGTGACTTAGCACCAGAAGATTTAGACTGCAGATATTTAAACTTTATTGTTCCGGCAATAAATATAAGTATTTATTCTGCTTTCCTGATAACACTGAACGTCTTGCAAACGTTTGTAAATTTTGGTGAAAAAAACGTTTTCAAAACGTCGGATACTCCCGGACATTTTTGATACTTTGACTAAACAACCCCTTCAGAACGTTTTGAAAACGTTTGGTAAGCATTAGAGCGAGCAAAATTTGAGCAGGTTAAATTTCCAAACGTCTCCGAAACGTTTGCAAGAAATTTATCAAACGTTTACCCAACGTTTTTCAAACGTTTGCGAAACGCTTAAGGACCGATTAAGAAACGTTTCAAGTAGGGTTGAAGAACATTCGATAGAAAAATAAAATGAATTCTTAGTAGCTCATATACTTTTGGTGGTATTTAGACCATACCTTGATTTTTAATGATAACTTTCCGTGTCTTTTCTTATAAACATATGTTTGAAAGTCGCATGATGTAATTGAGAAATGGTGTGTTCCCTACGTGGACCCATTCTCATCCTGTTCTGCGCACTTTCAAAACATCGCCATATTGAGGAATCAACAAATCAGATGAATGAGCGCGAAATTATCTTACATAGCCCTCTAGGCTCAAATTCCTGCAAAAATTTCTGATCGGTTAATTATCCAACATGGCGGCGTTTTGGAAGTTTTTTTTTCATTGGTCGTGCGCAGGGAGTAAGAATGAGGAGGCACAACTCATATGGCCGTCACGAATCGAGAACGAGATCCAACTTCACTCGGCGACCCCTTGCTCGCATCAGACCTACCTAGCGAGCTCCGTCGAAACCACAGCCAGCTGAGTGAACCGACGGCTTGCTCAGGGGGTTATATCAACTTTCGAGAAGAATATTAAATCATCAGATAGTGATATCGAAATCATGGAAACGTCACTGAAAAGCGATGAAATAAATACGAGTTAACTTATCATAAGCTTTTAAGCTCAAATCGTTAACCTAGACCCTGGGGCTCTCAATGAACATGGACGATTTATTGCCGATAGACGTTAGATGGTAGGATGGCTGCGCGAGCTAAACCATTTACTGGCGCGAAGTAGTCGTGGGATCGAATCCTGTGTCATGATTTTTTAAAATTTTTCTATTTAGCAATTTTTTTAGATTCTCATTGTCTTTCCGAAATGGCATTTGACGATTGAGCAACTTATTTGAATAGATTCCATTCGAATAAAAAAAGGCCGTTTTTGGAGAAAAATACCATAATACTTCTACTAAGTTGTAGAAAATATTGACTCAAACATTCTTGGTCCTTACGAATTTTCCCGAAAACCTACCATTTCCGAGATATACCAAATCCCCAAAACTTTTTAAGTTTTCCCAAAAACCCGCCCCTGAACGATCCCGCATTTTCTAGGTTGAACTTTTTGAATGCTCTTCTAGCGATTTCCGTAAAAGAAATATTATGTTTTTTTTTTCAAAAACGGCCTTTTTTAAATTCGAATGAAATCCATTCAAATAAATTTCTAAATCTTCAAATGCCATTTTGAAGAGACAATTCTTATATGAGAATTTTAAAAAATTGCTAAATAGAAAAGTAAAAAAAAGTCATGACTGAGGAAACGATCCCACGACCTTCTTCGCGCGAGTAAATTGTTTGGCTCGCGCAGCCATCGTACCATCTAACGTCGGTCGGCAACAAATCGTCCATGTTCATTGAGAGCCCCAGGGTTTAGGTTAACGATATGAGCTCTAAAGCTTGTGATCAGTTGACTCGTATTTATTTAATCGCTTTTCAGTGCCGTTTTTTATAATTGTCATATCACTATCTGATTACTTAATATCCTTTTCGAAACTTATTCAACCCCCTGAACAAGCCGTCGGTTAACTAAGCTGGCTGTGGTTTCAACGGCGGTCGCTAGGTGGGTCTGATGCCAGCAAGGGGTCGCCAAACGAAGTTGGCGATCTCGTTCCCGATATTCAGCCCACTTTGAATGTATGTGCGCAAGAAGTTTCCTGACACTTGCGAGAAAGAAATAGCCATCCATCGGATCAATTTTCAGATCAAAAGTTTTTCAAACGTTCACAAAACGTTTGGAATACGGTCGTAATTTCGATCGTTCAGAATTTTATTTGAAAAATTTTCCAAACGTTTTGAAAATGTTTGTAAAATGTTCTTGCAAACTTTCTTTTACTTGAGTCTCAAAAACCAACGGAAGTATCCGAAGTTTCGAAACGTTTTTCTTACCAAAAATATACAACGTTTTCTGTTTGCCAGAAAACTGTTCAAAAACGTTTGTGTGTTATCTGGTGAGATGGTCCAGTCTACCCTCATATTAATATAATTTTTATAATAATAATTGTGAATGTATTCTCTTAGCATAAAGGCACGGGCGACAATTTAAATAGGTACGCCCGTAATTCAAAGGAGAAATCGTAAACTCCAAAATTAAAAGAAGTGGAGAGATCGTTCTAGAAATTGTGGGACCAATAATTGCGCGCGCATAGGCGGGAATACCTGGAAAAAGCGCGGGACCAATGCGGGTAATATATTGATCCCGGTACCAGGATTCACGGTCACTTCTTCCAGGAGTCCAATCGAGGAAGGACTCCGCTAAAATTCGCTCCAGAGGCTTGAAGACGCTGCCAGTAAGGGTAGATTGTGGAATTGCCGTCTTTTCCTAAGAAGATTAAAAGTTTTGTGACGAGTGTGATTCTCCCTTCTATGGCTGATAATAATTAATCCTCTTCAATATTACCAGGATTGGGATTAATGTGAGTTTTGGGAATTTATAATAAATGTTATAATTGTGTGTGATACGTTGTAACGACTTTGCACCTCATCGAATAATGAGGACCTCGTTGTGCATGATCGCATTTAAGGGTTTAAATTCAATCTGGTAATAGGCTGTCTTAATAAACCGGAATTTTATTCATAGAATCTTTGTCAAATCTTGGAATTTTGAGGTTTTAAAAGAATCTCGTAACGACTTTGAACCTCATTAAAATATGAGGACCTCGTTGTGCAAGTAAAGCTTTAAAACAATTAGTAGAATGCAATAAGGGAGAATCAATGAATGTAATAATAGATCTAAAAAAAAGGAATAAATTATGTTCTCCCGTAACGACTTTGTACCTCATTTAATTATGAGGACCTCGTTGTGCGTTTGAACATAAAATTACGTTTATTTTCATGCATACTTGTTGCATG
>WSXT02051815.1:0-12941 GCA_011762715.2 Neuroterus valhalla
TTATTACGTTCCAAAGTCAAGAATTTAGAAAGTAAATCATTCTATTCGTTTAAAAATTTATATGTACATGTTGAATATTCGACTGTTTTGTGAAAAATACGTCTAGTGACGGTTGAAATTTCAACAATATTGGTAGAAAGTTCAATTATTTAGTTGGGAATTCCTTTTTTCGATTGAATTCAACGGTTGAGAATTGATATTTTCAGGAAAAATTTTAATTTTTTAGCTCAAAATGTAACTATTCTATTCTTGGTTTCTCTTTTTTATTTGAAAGTCTATTTATGTTGTTAAGTAATAATTTTTTTGGTAGAAAATTCATCTTCCTAGTTTACTTAATCCAAGCGATGTTGTGCTTCTTGTTGATGTTGTTTGTCTGAGAGTTGTGAATTAAAATATGATGTGTTGAATTCATTGACATACTTCAGACCAAAAAATGGTCTGAAAAATGGTCTATTTTTTGTTTTGAAGTATGTCAACGAATTACAACGCATCATATTTTTATCTTCTTAGTTGAAAAATCATCAGGTTAGTCAATGAAATTTCTTGTTAAGAATCCATTTTTTGTGTTGAAGATTCATCTCTTTGTTCGGCAATTTATTTTCTTAGTTGCGAATATAACGTCTTAGTTGAAACATCATGTAGAACTTTTTCGAATACATATGTATATTTAAAATATAGCTTTTTATATTATTTCCAGAAAATGTGGCAGAGGGCAAGACTGGTGCTAAAAGCTAAAAAGACTAAGTCTCACTGGAAAGAGGCGAGAAATTTTGCAGACTCTTCAAAAATCACCAAAGAAAATAATGTAGAAAATGAGGATCCTCCGAAGGATTGTCAGGTAGTAATTTGTGGAGGTGGGGTGATGGGAGCCGCTGTAGCATACCATTTGTCACTAATGGGACGTGGATCCCAAACTGTGATAGTTGAAAGTAGTAGGTAAATAATTGAATCAAATATTTGGGCGATGCCCAAAATAGCGCGAAGTACCTGGGTTACCAATTCCAAATATTGAAATTTAGAAACGATATATTCGAAATCTACGATTCACGACGATTCCAGCGTTATGTTTTTGCCCGGAAATGTTGAAAATTAAAGAATATATGATGAATTGTATGTGAAGTTCGAGAAATAATATATTCATACATATATATGGATCAATTTTTATGAAAACCTATTATTCAATAATTATCCAAATAAATTCTTCTGGACCTAAGACCAACGATATGAATTAAATCCAATTGGTACCACAAAATGAGAATATAGAAGCAATCATTGCGAAAGATATATGTTTGGCGATAATCGATACTCCAGATCTTTGGAATCCAGAAGATAATGAACTGTTTTGATCCAACTATTAGGCTGAAAATTCATATTTTCTGGTTGGAAATTTAATTTTTTTGGTGAGAATTCAACTATTTGGTTGAAATGGATATTTCTTTATTAAAACTCATACTCAATTTCGGGATTGAAAGTCGTCTTTTGGGATTGAAAATTGAACCATTCAGTTGAATTTTCTTTTCTTTTTGGATAAATAATCTTTCTTTGTTGAAAATTGATCCCTTTTGGTAAAAGACTCATCTTTTACATTAGAAAATTGAACAATTCTACAAAAAATCAATCATTTCTTCTTGAAAAACCATAATTTCGGGTTAAAAATCAATTGTAATGCATTTTATCTTTTTGGCTTGAGAATTCAACCATTTTCTCATTTTTCGGTATAAACCCCTCTTTGCATGAATATGACTTGTTTTTAAAATATAATTATTTTGGAAGAGATTCCAACTATAAGGTTGAAAATTTATATTTTCTGGTTGACAATTCAACTGAAGCACATTTAGTCAATCCCATAATATTAACTAAATTCCCTGGGTTTTCCGAGTCCCAACAATGGACACGCCTCCCATTCAATTTTTCCAAAACTGGAACACTTGCGCGGAAAAGGTTTCGAATACCCTAAATAATTATTTTATTTACGATTTATGTCGGGAATTTCCCTTTGTTCCCTACAGTTCTGTAGAAAATTTTCCTTCTTAGATAAAAAATGCAAATTTCTGGATAAAAACTATGCTGTTTTGGTTGAGCGTTTGAATAATTTGTTGAAAATGTAACTACGTCTCTCCTTACACCCACTTTGTTGGAAGTTGAACGTCATTGTTAAAAATGTATGATTTTGTACCAAGTTCGTTTGTTTCGCAGAAAATAATATTTTCAGTTGAAAATTGATCTCTTTGTTTGCAAATTAAACTTTTTGGTTGAAATTGCAACAATTCTCTCGAAGAATCATCTTGACTGGAGGTTAAAATATCTTTTTTTCTAAATTTATTTCTATTTTTGTAGATTCATTATTTTAGTTGAAATTTCATCTCTTTGATTTAGAAAGCAATAGTTTTCTAAAGAAGTGATCAGGGTTTTTTTCTATTCTAGATTCATTACTTTGGTTTAAAATTCATTTTCTTCTTTCAAAATCAAACTTTTCTGTTGAACATCTATCTTTTGTTTGAATTCAACTGTTTGCTATATAAAAAATAGAACTAAAGTCTTCTTTGGTTGAAATATCAATGATTATATTCGTATTTTTTTAGTTGATTTCAACTGTTTTTTATTCAAATAAAAATCCCTCGCAGTCTTTCTCAAATAGTAAGAACCCAATAAGAAAATGTAACTATTTTTGGTTGGAAGTCAATTGTAGATTTTTTTCGAATGAAAAGACTACTATTAAAGTTTTGGTTGAAAATAAAATATTTCGTTGAAAATTCATCATTTCATGTGCAGAGTTCAACTCCAGGGCTCGCGACTACAAAAAATCGCATTAGATGCATAAAATAATTTTAAAAAGTTGCAACGAATTAAAAAAAAAAATTCACGAAAAATCGTAAGAAGTTTTTTGAGAAGATTCCAAATCATCGTTTAAAGTATTTGTTTCTGAGCTGTTTGAGTTGTCTGATTGGGTTATTTCCGAATGAGATGGTTATCATTTACGTTAATTATCTCTGAATTTCACAAACATTCATTTTTAAGCTTAAAAATAAGAATTTCTGAATAATTAAAGGTTCCGATTTGAGAATGCGCAACCCAAATATGAAATCATTTATTTTTCAAGAATTTGATGTAAAAATCAATTGTTTCAAAATATATTAGACTGGAAACAGTTCATATGTTAGGCTTGAAATTCTGGAAATTGAAACTTTGTATATTAATTCACGCATTTCTGAAATGTTCAATTTCAAACGCTATTAATTTGAATTATCTACTTATGAAGCTTGTGAAGGTACAAGGTTGTGTTGTTTAAAATTTTAATTTTCAACGTTGAAGGTAAATAAAATGGGAACTAAGTATAGTGAAAGTGTGAGAAAAATGAAACAAGTTGATTATTCGCGTTTTTCTTTAAAATTTCGCAGTCGAGTTTTTTTCAAGAAAGTCGAAAAAGCCTGTAGGAGTCGCATGTTCCTAGCTATGAAATGTTTTGTAGAAAATTTATCCTTTTTGCTTGAATATTTAACAATTTGAATAAAAGTTATTTTTGTTCCTTAACTGAAAAATCTTTTTTTGATTGAAAATGAGATTATTTTTATAACAGTTCAACGATTTTGTTGAAAAGGCATCCTTCTTCATGGATCTTTTTTTTAAGTTGCGCAAAAGCAGTGGAAAATTAACTTTCATTCCATTTTGCTAGGCTATTATTTTCAAACTATAACAAGTTGATCAAATTCCCTATTAATTTATCATAAGCTTCGCAGTCTTTCCCTTATTCCCCTTTTCTCGTTTTCTCACTTGATTAATCTGAATAATGTAATAGAACCCAATAAGAAATTCATCTTCTTTGGTTGAAAATTTGATTATTTGCTTGAAAATTCAATTATTTGATTTATAATTCTACAATTTAGTTGAAAGTTGTTTTTCTCGTGACTGCAAAATCTTTTTCGGTTGAAAATTTAATTATTTTTTTGAAAATTCATTATTTGTTAAAAGTTATTCTCAACTTGACTGAAAAATCTTTTTCGGTTGAAAATGTTATTATTTGACTGCTTTCTCAAATAAGGTGATTATCAGTTATTTTCAAATTTTGAATGAATAAATTGAAACGGTAGTCAGAAGTGATTGAAGGGTCATTAAGGGTCATTAAGGGTCATCGCTCCATGAAACTTGGCGACTGAGCCTGCCGAGTTAGGTAGGTACAAGCTTGAGGGGTAGTGGCAAAGATATTGTAGTGGTCACACTGGAAGGCGAAGGTAACTCAGGTACTTCGCGCTATTTTGGGCTATACGGCTATACCCACCTAGCTGCACTCTAAAAAAAAAACAGAATTTTTGCAGGTTTTGAAGCTAATAATAAAATCACCATAGCTGCATACCTTGGGACATGACATTTATTCTAAGTTGTATTTTTCCCATTGTAGGTAATAAGTCACCTATTATTCTGAAGGAAGAGAAACCACCACTTCCTCCTCCTGAATATCAGAAAACTGAAGATGGTGCAGATGTGCCCATGTTGTCACAGGAGAATTCAGAGGAACCGTACCAACCACCACCGCCATTTGCTACAAATCGTGACAATAATCGTCAAAATCGACCGAAACCTACCCCAACGTATAGGAAACCTCCCCCATACGTACCCCCCTAACGAAATACAGTACATTCACCAACGCGCAAATATATGTCAGCCATGCTCGGAGATTCCCCATCTCATATAGAAACTCAGATTACTTCAAATAACCATAAGGGGCAGTTGAATTGCGGATTCAATGTTAACGATGATTACAGCAGTCGATAAAGTCTCTTAAATGTCTTTGTTTCATATGGTTTCTGTAGTGGAAAACTTTGAGCAGAAATCACACGTTGCCTTTTGCAATGAATTTTATGAATTTTATGACTTGTAATAATAGAGCAGATCTTGTTCACGTTTTACTGATGAAAAAGTGAATCTTTTATTCTCACTTGTCGGTTTCTTAAATATTTTTTTACTGGTATTCAAAAATTAATGGCGCTGGTTATGTTTCAGGAATCAGTGCCATTAATCAAGCAATACTCAATACATAAACAGTGTTGTACTTATATATGAATACCTCAACGAGTATTCTGCGAGCCAAGAGTTAAGGCGACGATGAAAAAGGATTTTATAAAGCGAATTCTTCGAAATATACGAAAGCTGCTGCAACAATCAATTTAATTTTTTTTACCATTGATTTGGTCATAAATAAAATGTTTTTACAAGCATTCTATAGTGTCAAGTCAACTGCAGCATTGCAATGGTTTTCGTTCGTTCTTAAGCACAGGAAAGTTTGCACTTTTTTACAGTAATCTCTAGCCCAACGAATAGCGCAAATCACTGCCAACTATGAAGAAAAAAATTTGTATTCAAAACTCTTGTCAGGGTAAATTGAAAAAATAATGATTTTATCCTTATAACAAACACGCTCTAATGAATTACTGCGACGGTTTTGAGCGCAGTCACACATATTAGTATTGAAATATACTGGATGGACTGTCTAAGAGAGAATAACATACTCTATTTGGTAATATCCAACTAACCATAAAACTATTATCAAATTCAAGACCGAAAGTTTTAACTTGTCATGTGTAGGCAATAGTCGCGGAAATTGTCCAATATGAGTCAGTTCTTGAATTGATTAACTGTGAACTGTTTTTACGGTAAATGCATTATGCTTTAGAATTTAGGAAATTTTGTGAATCTTGTTTCATTTTACACAACATTAGTGCGTAGGTTTAGGAAATAGGGTGGAGTGCAGAGTTCTGAAATGAACAAAATATTCAAATATATATGGCAACTTTGTCCGTAAAATCGACATGACTGATATACTTACGTGTACTAAAAAATTATTTGCTCATCAAATAATCAGAATCTTTGAGTACATTTTACCAGTACTCTCCTAGTCTGTTAGATACTTTGTTGCGCGATTCCGGTAATTAAGTGGACTTTACACTCGACCCGAAAAATGCTTCCAATGACTAAGTAGACATATTTACATTGAAAAAGTACTGAACTTTAATCATATATACATTGCATTGTACATTAATAAGTCATTGTTCGATAATTGTTAAGAGTTGACCTTGACACTCCTCGCAGAGAGTTACACACTGAAATACTGCCAGACTAATGCGTTACAGTAATTACGTTTCATGCGTTTGAATACTTACATGTTAGTATTATAATGTATACATAATACGATCATATAGAACAAATGTATATGTCATTTGGACTGATAATTTAAAGTAACATTGCGCCGAGCCCAAATGAATATTTGGAGTGTTAGTGTATACAACATTACACATACACACACAGACACACACACACACACACATTATATACTTAAATGCATATACACTTACTAACAAAAGTACTAGCTCGAAAAAACTATTTAATTTTATCATTTGCATAGTTACCAAGACAAAAAAAACAGAAAATACCTATAACTATATTTACGATATGAAAGATCAATAACAGACGCATAAAATCAGTAATGGATCGTGAAAATGTACCGCCGTACCAAAGATCCATGTTATACTTCTCTGTTCGATTGGAAACATTGGAAAACACGTGAAAAATTTTATAATTTTCTATACTCGTAGAATCTACGCTAAAGTAATACACAGCAGCGTTATGATTGAATTGGTATTATAGCAGGTGCCAATTCTTCTTATCTAAACACATTCGTACTGCCGCATTATATTTGTTTCCGTGTAGATGTTATTTATATTAAAACACAATTACAGAAGAAACTGGTTCATTTCAATTCTTCCTTCGCGCCTTCTTATCCCTATTTTAATTATAGACAGCTGAAGATTAGGTATGAAATTTCTTTCTTGAATATTGGACCAATTTACTCATTTTAACGCAGTATCTCACAACACAGGGTTGAAATGAACAAGGTTCCACTGTATCACAAGAGTAAATACTGTGATAGGTACAGTAATATTATTCATGCATTTTGATAAATATTGATGTACCTACATATTAATGATATATGGGCGATAGCGGATATAATAATATATGTATAATTGTAGTGAGTCAACAAAGATTTTTTTAACGAATTGAATTGGAACTAATTGATCTATAATCGTGTAAAATTTAGTCCATTCATATCGCTAGTGTGACGTTGATAATAAATAGAGCACGTGAGATTGAATTGAATTTTTGATATGTGAATGGATTATAAGAAAACGTAATCTTGCTGTAATACGTGAATTTCTTAAAATATACTACTAATGCTGTACGTCACCATAGTGACTTGGAAACATATAAATATTCACATTATATAGTAACGCTATTTATAGTTTTAAATCTGTTTTAAGAAAATAATATTGATAATTTTACATCTATTCGATTCGGAAATTGCTACATTCTGCAATAAATTATCATAATTTCATATCATGTTTATAAAAATATTATCGCTTGATTCCGACCGCGACATCAGTTAACATATTGTATTGTATCAACAATACAAAAATTTGTCTACTACAAACGTGTGAAATATTTGTATGAATTTATCAGATGAAGAAGACAAGGAATTTCAAAGGGTGGGACCTGAATGTAAAAAGAGTGAGGAAGGACCAAAAAAGCGATTGCACTGGTCATTGTTTTATCTTAAATGAATAGTGTGAATCGCGAGTATTTGTTGCGGAAAGCTTAGTTCAGGGTTTTGTGCAGTTGTTCCGAGAAGAAAGAAGGTAGAGGGATTTTTTTATTTTGTTAAAAAAGGAAGAATGTGATTAAGACTGCGATATCAATTGCGTGTCTTTTTTGCATTACGTCTTGCACATCATACACATGTTGCTTCCCAATATGGATGACGAAATACAATATTATACATATAATTATAAAAATATATAATATAGTATAAGGATAATAACGTATTGTGAATGTTACGCTGTAAAAAAAGTAGTTGGAAATTACGAGTCGGTTTGAAAATGTTTCACCGTGATTAATTTGTTAACTCTACAAGTTCAATGTGAAATTGCAGTGATTGCAGTGCCATATTACAATATTTGTAGCAATTTCACCATAAGAGTATTATATTACCACATGAATCAGTGGACATAAAAATATTCCACTCTTATACGCTTGAATAAGTGCGCAATTAAACAAAATAAATTGACGGGCGGACATCACTCATCAGCAATACCCAAAAAGAATGTTTCGAATTGAATAGTTTCTGATTAAATATTCAAAAATTCCATACTAGAATTTTTTTCAGTTCAATAATTTTAATTTGGGAGGATTTTGAATTGAATGTCCTTCAAACGAGAGAGTTGAAAAATGAATCAATTCCGAAGTATATAAATCTCTAATTTTAAAATTTAACATTTATAAGAAAAATAAGACTTTTCTAGATGGACTAGGTTCAAATTATTTTTAATTCATGAAGTGTGTTTGAAAAGAAACATTTTTCAGCTAAAAGCGTTCGAAAGTTGAGAATTTTACCTTGAATTAAAATTTCAGAAATTAAAAAAAAAAATTGTACAAATCAGAACATTTTGAATCAATCATGGAATTATGGATTATTGAATAATTTAAATTCATTTTCTTTCATTATTCAAAAATTTCAGATCAAAATTTCATAAAAAAACAACAATTTCAAATTGGGAAAATGGATTCTCGAATGAAAATAGTTCACAATTGAATCATTTTATATTGGAAATCCCGAATGGAGAGGTTTTCAAATCTATCAGAATTTTCAGCTCTAAGTTTGAAAATAGACATTAATTACACTGTGAAAAAAAGTGATTCAAAATTACCACATTTGATAGTGGACACAAAAATACCAGTGATTACTGCGGCAGTTTTACTAAAATATGTGAAAATTATTCTGATACTTTAAAACCACATACATACAGGAAAATCCTCGTAACCTCGCTTTCAGGGCAGTTGAACTTTACGTTTTTCTTGTCAAATAAACAATCAAATATCTCCTGAAAATCTGAAGTTGGCTTTTTGCATAAAATAATAATACTATGCTTATGATTTTGCAATGTTTTCAGTTGGAACAGTATCAGGTCAAATATTCCAGAATACAAATTACAATTTTTTTCAGTTGAATAATTTTATTTTTGGAGGATTTTCAATTCAATATTTTCTAAACGAAAAAGTTGAAAAATGAATGATTTCGCAATATATCAGTATCTGATTTCAAAATTCAAAATTTTTAAGAGAGTATAATTTCAAAATGATAGGAATTTAAATTATGTAATTTCTGATTCAAAGCAAATTTCAAATTTTCAATTGTAATGTAATATAATTTATTCTCTTCCTTTGTATGAGGTTATACAATCTTGAACGTTCTTCAATAAAGTTTTTTTTCGAAATGTTATGATTCAGAGGTAAATTTAGAAATGTTTATATTTGACATATGTATACTGATTAAAACTTATTTAATTTCAAATTGAAAGACTTTGAATGCGTAATTAATGTCTTTTTTCAAATAATCTTAGAGTTGAAAATTCTGATAGATTTGAAAACCTCTCCATTCGGGATTTACAATATAAATTATTCAATTGTGAACGATTTTTATTCGAGAATCCATTTTCCCAATTTGAAATTGTTGTTTTTTATGAATTTTCGATCTGCGATTTTTGTATAATGAAAGATAATTATTTTAAATTATTCAATACTCCATAATTCTATGATTAATTAAAAATGTTCTGGTTTGTACAATTTTTTTTAAGTTTCTTAAATTTTGATTCAAGGATATATTCTCAAATTTTGAACGCTGTGAGCTGAAAAAATGTTTCTTTTCAAACAATTCACAAATTCAAAATAATTTGAACCTTCTCCACCTGGAAAAGTCTTCTTTCCAGAATTATGATCTGCAATTATTTGAATTTGAACGCTTCGAATCAGAAATTACATAATTTCAATTTCTCGAATATTTAACCTGAAACTATTCAATTCGAAGCATTGCAAAATCATAAGCATAGTGTTATTGTTTTATGCAAAAAGCCAACTTCAGATTATCAGGAGATATTTGATTGATTATTTCACAAGAAAAGCGTAAAATTCAACTGTTCTGAAAGCGATAGGTTATGATTTATGAGGATTATCCCGTCTGTATGTGATTCAGTGTATCAGTGTATAATAGATACCGCTAGTCGGCACAATTTTTTGCAAAAATGCTCACATATACGTTAACGGAAAATGTGAATATAAGTGTACGTCCATCTCCGAAGGGTTTGGAGTTTAATGAATAAATTCCTGATTTTCAAGTTGAAGCTTGGGGAAAGGCTTGTAGATGGAGCATTTAAATCGCGACGATCAGTCCCCCTGGAAACTTGAAATTTCCACTTCTGCGACCTTAACTCAGAAAAACACCAATAAATGCTATTCCATGATCAGAAACATTGGGCCTTTCTCAGATGTATATAAATATTAATATACAATACCGTCACAAATTTTCGGACAAATAAAATAACCGTTGGTAAGAATTATACAGAAGAAGAGCACTATTAATTTCTGCAACAAATTTTAGTTTCTATGTAACAAGACAAGGACAAAAATTATATTCTTGAATATAAACCATATTTTTAGATTCTTTATTTTCGTTTTAGAGCGAAAAAATAATGTAGGATATTCAATATAGGGTTGAAGTGAATTTCTTATAATTTTTTCGCGATTCGAAAGTCATCTCGGAAAGTCAGTTTAGAATTAAATAATGTTAAAATATTGAAAAAAATTATGCAGAAAAAAGAGAGTGCAAACTAATGGGCTTTTTATCTGTATTAAGTAGGGCTCAAATATGTAACTATTTTAACTATTTCAATTAATTTTACAGGATTCCGGAAGAGTTCAAAGATTTCGAACACATCAACGGATTCCAGGGGATATCAGAGGAGCTTCAAGAGTTTCAAGAGATTTTGTTAGATTACAGAAAAGTTTTACGGGATTTCAAATGATTTTCATGATATCCAATTATATATTGAGGGGATTTTGAGGGATTCCAACGGATTTCTAGAGACTTCTATAGGATTTTAAGACTTTTTAAACAATTACAAAAGATTTCTAGGGATACCCATTAATTTTAAAGGATTGCAAAAAAATTAAAATACATACCCACCGATTTCGAGGAGTTTCTTAGATTTAGATACATCCCTAAGGATATTAGTGGATTTCAAAGCTTTCCAAACATTTCTGTAGATTTCAAGGGATTTGGAAAGATTTCAAAAGACTTTCACGGATTCTTTAAATGTTTAAAAGTAATTATAGAATTTAAGAAGATTTTAACCTTTTTTGACAGATTTCGAAGAATATCTAGGTCGGGATTTTAATTGTTTTTTATGAAGAAATTCAATAAATATGAGCTTGATTTTACTATTATTCAAACATTTTTGGATAACTTCTACTTATTTCAATGTATTCCAATGATCAAGAGATTATATGGAGGAATTAAAAAATGTAAGAGAATTGTGAAGGACTTAATTCGTTTAAAAAGATTTCAAAGGATGTAAAGGAATGTCCAAAAATCACATATTAGGATTTTGAAATAAATTAAAGAGTTTGAACTACGTTTTCTTTTAGCCATTTTCCACATTAATTTGTTTGCGAGAATAAATAATTTTACACTCCATCATTTCGAATTTAACTTTATAAATTGAACCAATTGAAAAAGTTTGAAAACGGTCTTAAATGTCGTAACGTTAATCTAAATTATGGGAAGTGTTCATTAAATAACTACAAGTTAATCCATTCAAAATCGGTTATTATTAAATTGAAACTTCTAGGCGATTCCGAGTTATTTCTACAGATTTCGTACTATTTCAGTTATTTCGAAGGGGTTAAAAGATATTATCAACGAATTTTAACAGTGTTCAAAGATTTCAATGGATTTTGATAAGGGTTAGACATGTTTTTTCATAGGACTTTTATAAATAAGTTTTATTCTACTGCTTTTTAAGTAAATCAAAATAATGTCTACTTCTGTATTTAAATAGATTTCAATGATTTCATGGGATTATACGAAGGAATTAAAAATTTCAATGATTCCAAAGAATCAAAAAATGCCAATGAATTCAAAGAATTCATAAATGTCAAAAGATTGCAAAGAACTTATAAGAATATCTAAGGATTTAAGAGGATGTTAAAAAAATTCAAAAGTTTAAATCATGTTTTCTTTTTATAATTTTTCACATCTCCTTGCAAGTACAAATAACACTTTTTAATCTCCAATTTTAATTTTAAAATTAACAAATTTTGAATAATAAACGTTCATAATCAGAATTCTACTTTAAGTAAAAAGGAATATATGCATACAGAATTTTTCACATTGGAATCTTATAAATTAACATTTTGAAACAAATCCAAAAACGATCTTGAAGGGCTTGCCCTCAATCTGAAATTATTGAAAGTGTCCATTAAATAACTGCAGAATAATTGAATTCACAATCGATTATTTTTTAATTAAAAATTTTCAGATTTCAAATTATTTTTTACAGATTTTAAGGGATTTCATAAGATTCCGGAAAATCTCAAAGTACTTTGGAGGATTATAAAGCTTTCCAAATATTTTCGGGGATACAAAGGGTTGTTTAGAGATTGCGAAAGTATTTATGGAATTTTTTACGATTTTGAGGTGTTGTAACAGATTCAAAAAAATTAAAATATGTTTGAAATGTTTCCTTTAGAGAAATACAAAAATTAAAATTATGTTTTCTCTTGACCATTTTCCACATTAGTTCGCAAGTAAAATTAGTTTTTTCTCTTCTTATTTTAAAATTTTAACTTTAAATTGATCAATTTCTAAAAATGAACCATTCATAATTAAGGATTTCACTTCAAGTCCTTAAATCTAGAAAAATTGATATAGAATCTTCCACATTGGAATCTTAGCAACTGAACACGTTGAAAAAAATCTGCCCCCTGCGCGGGCACATTCTCATGGCGCGCTGCGCGCGCGGCTCGCTTCGCTCGCAAGTTTGAGCGCGCCTAGGGCGCGC
>WSXT02051826.1:0-12939 GCA_011762715.2 Neuroterus valhalla
CAAACATCGCATTTTATTATTCCTAACCAGTCTAACCTAAATAATTTCCTTCTATTGGAAATTATTTACTCAAAATTATTTATATGTGTTCATAGATTTCATGAAAGTCAGTCGTTTTATCAAACAGGAAAATTTATTCTTCGAACTGCCTTACGCAAGTTTTATTTGCTCTGTTATAAGTACGATAACTAACGTCTTCACAGCCAGATCATTGTTGGTACCCTCTTGTTTCTCAAAAACGGTACATTACGAAATTGAACTTTAGAATAAATTGTCAAGTTATACAGTCTGCTTAATTTACCTGAGTATACCTGAAGTAAAAATGACGTCGTATAGGAAGATTTTAGCTTTAATATTCATTTTGGAATTGGTTGCAACATCATCTGCTGGCAGAAACAGAGACAGAATAGTACCTGACGATAACATACGAATTTTAAATGGACGTGGCGTCGGGGGCAAGTTTGAATCAGCCCTAATAGGACGTAGAACTTGGAACGACTCTGAATGTGGGATTGACTTTGTTCATATACCGGCATACAGATTCAGGAGATTCGCACGTGAGATAACTTTTGTACCCGTATTCAATCGAATAATTACTATGATTTACGTACAAAATACTCTCAACATCCTTGAAGGTGGGGGCTTAGTTAAAATGGTAGACGGTGGGCCAGGATTTCGTTATGTCACTTTGAAATTCTACAGTGCCTGGAATACTGGAATTTATAAGAGGATAAAACTGTACGGTCATTATTGAACCGTTTTCATTGTTATTGGTTTACCAAAATTCATAAGACAAACTCATGAAACCTGAAATTTAGAAGTGTACAATGTCAGAAAATAAAACTAATATTCAGCATGATCACAATATTATTCATTATCATCATATCATCGAGCCAAATCCTTACCGGTGAGCAAGGAGTCAATGTGGTAAGGTTCGGTAAGGGATGTGTAGGAGAAGAAGGAGGTTTTAGGTGAATCTATCATCGATCAATATATACCTATATATCTAACTATATCTATTTATATCATCATCTCTTTGACAGTCACCCTATTTCGAAAGCTTCACAAAGTCATCATACATCACGATTCATACATAAACATTCAATTCAATTCCTCCTTTAGCCTTCCTCTAAGTACACTGCCATTTACCTCACCCGGATACATGCTTTGTTCAGCGCACTTCAATTATTCCTACAACAAAATGAAACTATCTCAGCAAAATTCTTCCACTCTTGTCAACCAATGTTCATCCTGCACTACATTCTTCAACGACCCACTAATTACTCTGTTTTTACATTCGTGTTTTCCAATATATTCTACAGGGGTCGCCAACAGCGTTCACTTTACTCTTATTTTTTGCATGATATGTTTAGATCTTGCTTCTATACAGTAGAGTAGGTACAAGCAGAGAATCATATTTTGCAACTCAACATTTTTCCGTTATGGTCTCCCTTATAGTGATGGCTCAAACATTACCGATAGTTTTTCCACTATCTACGGAATAATGATAATAAAATTAATAATATACCTCACGAGTGTGCACACTGCGTTAGCGAAGAGTTACCGAACTTTATGCTCAAAGGAACCATGTATATGTAGCCTTAAAAACCAGATGCCCGAAATGAATCTGACTTTTGACCCATCGCCTGTCTTCCAACGATTTATAAGTGCCTCACAGCGGTCATTGCAGATGAGCTTTGCCATCATTGTGATGAAAAAACAATCCTAACAGGAAAACAAAAAGGATGTTGCAAAAACTCGCCGGGCAGTAAAAATCCAGTTACTATCGACGCTGTGGCCATGAAGGAAGCTGGAAAAGATTAGAGAAACTTGTACATGACACACATTGACCACAAGCAAGCGTTTTCTTCGGTACCACATGACTATTTTTTTTGAGGTTTTCAAAATTTACAAGATCTGCCAATGCATCATTGACCTGCTAGGTCGTGCCATGATGCATTGGCACCTTAAGTTGCACGCTAGTTCAAACCAAAAACTGCAGCAAGTGATCACTATCACTAGATAGTTTTCAAATGACATCCACATGAACTTTGGTCTAGATAAATGGAAAACAGTGCATTTCAATCGAGGAGAATCTGAATTGGAGAACAAGAATAAGAACCGTATAGGGGCAATGGTTGAGGGTGAGTCATATAAGTATCTGGGTATTCTTGAGCCCAAGGGTATACAGCATATGATAGTAAAGAAGAGCCTATTGACTGCTTTTGCTACAAGACTCAGATTGGTTCTCAAGAGTTCTCTTAACTCTTCCAACAAAATCAGGGCTATCAATACTCATGCTATTCCTTTTCTCACGTACTCTTTTGGACTTATAAAATGGTCAAACACCGACCTTGATAGGATAAACAGAGCTATTCGTGTTGAATTGACTAAGCACCAGATGCATTAAAGTAATTCTCAGCGATTTGAAGGATAGTTTTGCCACGGCATATAGGGGTTAAGAGCGTTGTAGATGTCAAGAAGCTCTGTGTATTGCAAGTTACACAGTTGCGAGACTCTTTTATCAGCAAGCGAGATGTTGCGCTCCACAATACCATCTTTAAAGCAGATCTCGATGACTCGCCCTTAAATTCGTCCTTGGCGGAAGCCTTGAATATCAGGGCTAAAACTAGAGAGGAATTGGAAAGGCAATGGAGACAAAAAGCTATCCATGGGGAGCACCCCAAAACCTTAGATCAATATGAAGTGTATGAAGAGGTACTAATATTTGGCTGAAAAAGGGCGCCCTGCTTCCGGAGACGGAACGTTTCGTGATAGCGATCCAGGACAGGGTTGTCGGCACCAGAAATTATCGCAAGTATGTCCTAGATCAAGACGTGGTTGACAGGTGCCGATTTTGTGGAGATACGAACGAATCTACTGAGCACATTATCTAGGGCTGTCGCTTGATGTCTCAGAGAGAGTACACGTACAGACATGTCGATGTAGCGGGCATCATACACCAACAACTAGCCCTTAACCTAGGACTCTTAACAGAATGGATGCTTTTCTACAGATACATTTAGCTCGTATTTTGGAGAACGGAGACTACATTCTATATTGGGTAATATCCAGACAGATCATTATATCCGAGTCAATCGACCAGACATCGTGATTCATGAAAAAGGTAGTGGGAAAGTTTCTATCATCGACATTGCTTGTCCACTCAATTGTAATCTGCAGGTATCCTATACGACCAAGATCCATAAGTATATTGAGCTGAGGCATGAAGTAAAGACGACAATTTTTTTATTTTTAACAGCTTGACTTCTTGAGGCACTTGGCCTAGTCCGTGGCTAGTGATTACACACCGGGTGATATGACCCGAGATCAATTTTTGAATAAAAATAATAAAGACTGTCTTTTGATACCAGCAGACTACTTCACTCATCGACAGAACATCAGTGAACGAATAATTGTGAAAACCTCCTTCTTATATTTGCTTAACTCATCTCTTTTAGTTTTTCCATCCAGCTTGCTCCTTGTATATTTCCATTCAAGATTGACTTTCTCCTTTGATACACACTGTAACTACCTGTTTCCTCCTCAGCACATTCTTCTAGACCATGCTTCAAGGATTCCAGCTCGTAACCCTAGACCCTTCATCCTTTTTGTCCCTATACAATCGGTACCTCAACGCTTTTATCCTTCTTCGATCTCGAATCGTATAACATTGTTTAACTTACTCTCTCTCTCTCTCTCTCTCATTACATTTCTCATATACTCTGGATTCCTTTCCATTTTAACTTACCTATACCATCCGTCATGACCTGATTTCCCGATCCTACCCATCTCTCCTCTTCCTTTTCAACAATCCACTTATCATCTATTATTGCTTCACTCTGAAGTCATCGCTGATATCACATTTTCCTTTTCTTTGACCAATTGTACAGCAGGTTCTGTTGGTGCGGCTTTATGGTAGCTCTAGGCATTTTTGAGCTGCTATTCTTACACCGATCAACTTTTAGGATTGGCAACTGTACAAGAGTGGAGGCCAAAGTCACGCAAAGGCAGCTTCTGCAAAGCTTGGTGTATTACCAGAAGATGGTGTCTCCCTTCTGGTCACTTCGGTCAGTGGTACCCTCCTCTTACCTTCTTTTCTACGAACTATATTCCCTAACATATATTCTGAGCTATTCTTTTGTGCTCTTCTCATCAACAGGTGCCTAATGCGTAGCCTAGTCAAGTATCCTCATTCTCAGTTTTTAATCATCCTCGAAACTAACTTTCCCCGTACTCCACACCTGCTCTATTCCCTTTCTCGCGCATTCAATCTGTAGCTCGATTCTTCCTTTTGTTCCTGCCAAGACAACAAGAATGCCTTCCACTTCAAATTCAAATCAATGACTCGAAGTTACTGCAGTATTTTGTTTGTCTCTTACAAAACTTTACTCCTGAACATTCTTTTTGTTAATAATCTATCGGATATTTTCGTAAGGTCATCCAAGTTTGTTTAATCAACTTACACTCAATAAAACTTTCCACTGTGGAAGTATGATGAACAGGTTGTGCCTGTAGCATTAGAGATTTTTGGGATGGTCGTCGGAATAGCCGTGAAACCTGAATTAGACGAAAGGCGATATGGAAATGGAAGAAGAATGATGCGGAAGCTAGAGGTGTTATCAGTTCGACCATGGAGAAATTAAACATATCAATGATAAGATCATATACAACTGTCAAAGATATGTGGCAAAAGTCAATTGAATGATTTGAACGAAGCTCTGCGAATAAAGAAAACCTAACATAGCGAAAATACTAAGCATACAAAGTATTTCCAGGTATGATTACGTCTACATATATGAGTCATCTTGATCTGATTATTCAAAATTTGTATGCTCTCTCCAAAAATTCTCAAGGAAATTCCATCATTGCAAAAATTATTGATGAGGATCTTCGTGGACCTCTGCAGAGTGAATCAATCATCGACTGTGTATACTACGTGGGATTTGATGACAATAGTTCAACACACAGAAAAGCCTATCTTCATAAAAATGATAGTTAAGCTTCAAGTAAATTTAAGAGTTTCTGTGGTTTAGTAGAAGATGGAATCAAGCGAAGAATAAAGTATTTGAGATCTGAAAATGGAGAAGAGAACATTGAAAAGAGTTCGAAAACTTGTTACGTGAGAAAGGAATTTGTTACAGACTAACAGTTGCGGCAAACCTTTATATGAATAGATTAGCTGAACGATAAAATTGGACTTTGGTGGAAATCGCTAGGTCGATTTAATAGGCTTATGACCTTCCAACAAAACTGTGAGCTGCAGCTGTTTCAAGCTCAGCGTATTGATGAATCGATTAGTAAATAAAAAAGTAACGACAAAGACGCCGTATAGATTATGATTTGGCCAAAAATCCGATGATCTCATTCAAGGGTTTTTGGTGAAGAAGCATGCGGTCACGCTGTCATTCATTGCGAAAATCAATCGACAATTAGGTTATCACGGAATCTTGAATCTCATCTTTGTTTAAAACACATTGATGTAAGATTTCACTTTATTGGGAACCTTAATAGTGAACAAAGCATTGATGTTGGCTTTGTACCTACAATGAACAAAGCCGCAGACATATCCGCTAAAGATTTATCCAAACTATTATTTGAATCCTGTTCAAAGGAACTCAAGATGATAAAACGTCATTGAAAGGAAAAGTTGACAGCAAGAGGGAGTGCTGATAACATCTGCAGTATTTTGTTACTCTCTTAGAGAACTTTACTGCTGGACTTTCTTCTTGTTATTGATCTGACAGATAATTTTGTTAAGTTTGTTTTGCATCCTCCGTTTTTATAATGAATGTGAACTAATCGCTTCTGTCTCGATAGATATTCTTGCAACAGCTTTAAACCAGAAACTACGGTAACTGGATTCCTCCGCCCATCCAACCATTTCTCTATAAATCTCATTATCATATTCTACGACAGCTCTCCTCTTTTACAAACACATCATCTAGCTGGAACTAGTTGCTACTGTAAGTCATAAGATAAGAATGAGCTGGCAACCCTCAATACAGTAAAAATTGAGATAAACATTTTTATTCACATTTATGTACACGAACGAAATTTCAGGCTTGGTGCCTTCCCAGTTAACAAATCCGAATTAAGTTGGTTCAACGATGACCAAACAGTTGTACGACTTCAGTGACACTGGAGTTCCGTCTGCTGTAGAATTTCAGAGTTACATTTTTAAATCCTGGACCATTATTAATTCTTTCAACAAGACCTCCAGTAGCTCGTAATAATACAGGATCTGTCACACAAACTTGAGTTCCTATTTCCACTGATTCAAACATGCCACTGGTGCCATGTCCATGGAGTACACGTATTGATTCATCGGGTGCAATTTTGTTCTTATTCATGATAGCTGATGCTAGTGAAACAAATATCAGGATGATTATAATTGAAAAAATTTTGTTATTATGCGCCATGCGCATGCCAGAATGCTCGAAATTCAGATTTTGAACTAACTGATTCTATGAATCCATAAAGAACTGAGATAATCTGAGAGTGTGAAGTCTTATCATGATTCAAACAGAGTCGATAAAACCAAGGTGAGTAACGTCAGAAGGAAATATTTATGATGAATATTTTAGCTAGTTTTGAGAACACTCATGATATCATACATAATACTGCTTTTTGGGCTGAGAAAATGTTTTCTGTCGACCTTTAACATTTTTTTCCATTTTCAGATAATACTGGGAAAATAATCATTCGCAATCAACCTGACTGTGCCTATGGAGTTGTCCTGATTGAAAAATTGTTTTATGATTGCGCGCAAGCATGTTAGTAGAATGTTATTCGAACACATTTAAACGGATCTAATTCTGTAGACATATTAAGAATAAGAATGGAGTTAGCCAAATGAAACCTTAGTTGAGATTTATGGAAAATCATTTTGGATGAATTCCACATAAATTTCGAATCATACAGAATGAGGATGAATTCGAGCGTAATAGAAACTTTGTTCGTAGTGAAGTGAAATAAATCTGCATAAACTTTTGGAGCAGAATAAGAAACTATCAGGCAGTCATGCCCCTTATCATAGTGGAAAGGTGTTTTAGAATGATAAGGATTCTTCTGAAGTATCTGTTAATTGACAAAAGAATTATTTCGAATGATTTCGGATCAATGGCCGAATCATTCAGATGAATTATCGGAATTCTTTTATCGGATTTAGTCCGATCGATATTGTTTGACGCAGATTCAGACAGATTCAGAGGAATACAATAACATTCTGAGACTTTTATCTGAGAGTTTATTGTCTTCTTCATCAGGAAGCATGAACTGTACTGAATGTGAAGCGATGATCCTGTCAAGCACCATGGGCAATATTTTCATCTCAATGATTTCAAACATACTTGCGATTCTAGGGAAAGAGTCATTCTACTCAGATATTTGAATGACTAGGTTGGAAAGGTTCTAATCAAGGAGGTTCTAACTTTTGCGCTGTATATCAGCACAGGTCTTTCCGGAAACTTGAAATCAAACAATAACGGGGGTGATTGGTTCAGCTTTTGCTAAGTTAGAGGCTTGTTTCTTCACCAATACTTTGTTCAGATATAACATTTTTCATATATGTGATTGATGCAGGACAAAAAGCCACAATATGATTGAGTTAGTTGTATCAGACAAGAGGTCGAGAAGGCCAGTAAAAGAAAAAACGGTTTTTAAATGTTTTGAATGTGAAATACATCACTACCTCGTAGTTTCATTAATGTTGCCAGGTCACTTGCAATGAAAAGAGATACAGACGAAATGAAAACTTTGTTCAAAACGATGTTAAACAATCCCGGGGAAATTTTGGGAAAAACTCGGCATTAGGCGAGATCGGAAGGAATTCAGTCATCATCAGGGATTAATGAGATTGGCTTCATAATCATTCGGAAATCGTGACTATATTAAGGTATTATATCGTAATAATTCATAATAGAAACGTGAACAAACGGTGTTCTGGTGTTCTTGATGGGTCAAAACCCACCTTAACCTGTAGGTCTTCCCTACCACTAAATTAGTGGTGGAGTGCGTAAAGGAATAGTGGAGAGATACAAGGAAAATATAAATCCTCAGGGGACACATTGAATCATCCAATCAAATTAATAAAAGGTATCGATCCAGCTTTGTTAGATATTGACTTAATGTGAAACATACCTCCATTTTTTTGGAAATCCAACAATTTTATTGTCAGAAAATTATCTTTTTAATTTCTCATTCTGAATGAGAAGGTATTGGTTTTATGTGAAGATTGCCTTTCGCGGATTTGATGAGATCTCCACGTTTTGCGACCCCCTGAGTTAGAAAAAATGGTTTTTACGGAGGTGTCTGTCTGTTGTCTGTAGTCTGTAATCTGTGTACTCGATATTTTTCGAAATAATGATCGGATCGGATTGCCTTTTGGCACACATTTTGAGGGACCAGAAAGACAGGATGAGTTCTTTAACCAGCTATTTTGGATGAAAAATCCAAGAGCGGAAACATTTTGAGCATTTTTTTGAATTTTTTCCCCCAAGACTCAAAAATTGTAAGTACGGTTCCTTGTGGGAGGCGAAATGTGAAACAATTTATCCCTATGATTTTCTTTTGATAAAAGCCATATTGCAGAGTTGTGGCATTTTAAGAATTCAAAAACATAAAAGAAAATGAGAATTTTCAGCCAAATAATATTAGATTGAAAAGAAAATCATAGAGCAAAAATTCTTCTTCTTGGGAGCCCTACAAGATCGTGAATACGACTTTTTGAATTTTCTCAAAACATCGGAAATTCCATTTTTGGTCGCACAAAAAAAAAATAAAAATAATCTGTGAACTAGATAACATTCGAAAGAATGACCATATTCGATCGTGCTTTGGCACCCGTTTTGAGAAACCAGAAATACAAGTCGAGTTCGTTAACAAGCTGTTTTGGATCATAAATAAAAGGGGGGGAGTATTTTGATATTTTTCAAAGACTCAAAAATTTTAAGTACGGTTTCATGTAGTGAGTAAAAAGTGAAACAAGTCAGAGTTGTGACACTTTAAAAATTCAAAAAGATAAAAGGAAATGAGAATTTTCAGTCAAATAACGCAAGCTTGAAAAAAAAAGTCAGAGAGAAAAGATGCTCCTTCTTGGGGGCCCTACAAGATCGTGAATACGACTTTTTGAATTTTCTCAGAAAATCGAAGATTCCCTTTTTGATCGCACAAAAAACGATGAAAAATAAACTGTGAACTCGATAACTTTCGAAAGAATTTCGATCAAGCTTTGGCACCCATTTTGAGGGACCAAAAAGACAAGTCAGAGTTCGTTAACCAGCTATTTCGGATCAAAAATCAAAGAGGGGGAATATTTTCAGCAATTTTTGGACTTTCTTTTCCAAGACTATCAAATTGTAAATACGGTTTCTCGTAGGAGGTTAAACTGAAACAATTTATACTTAAGATGTTTTTTATCAAATTAAAATGGTCAGAGTAGTGACATTTTCAAAATTCGAAAATGTAAACGAAAATGAAAATTTTCACGCAAACAACGCAAGATATGCAACAACTTTTGGATTTTTCTCTAAAAATCGAAAATTCAAATTTTGGTCGCACAAACAATAGTGAAGAATAGAAAGATCCATTTTTTGGTCAAACTATTCAAGGTACGGGAAAATATAAATGAACTAAAATTGTGCACCAAAAAAAGATCTACAAATTAGGTAGAAGTAACTTTTTGTTAGTACAAGTACTTTTGCTTCATTTATAAAAAAGCATATACAAAATGAAAAAGATTAACTTTTGGACAATTGACACAAGCTTAGGAAAAATCAAATAGACGCAAGTTCTTTACCAGGAAAATATCTTTAAATGTTTTATCAACTTCTTTAACAGGATATGTATTTTTCATTTCAATCAGAAAAGATAACTATGAAACTGAAATAATAAGATTTTTGACAAAATGACTAAGGCTAACACAGAAGAATGATAGAGAAAAGTTGTTCATCGAATTTCTAGAAAAACTACACAACATGTGGAAAAAATCAGGCAACAAAACTTCTCCACCGTTTTGGACGAACTGTGATCGAGTGCGCAGCACGAGACACGCATGAAATTCCTTTCATGCTCGTAAATTAAACTATTTTGTTGAAAGGCATACCTTTTTGTGACTGTTTGAATTGGACTTTGAATAGGGATTCAACTGTCTCATAAGAAATTTATCTTCTTATCTTGTAAATGAAACTATTCGGTTGAAGATTTCATATTTTTTTGGTGAAAAAATGTACTGGTTTATTGGAAATTGACTTTTTAGATGAACAATATTTCCTTTCTCATCAATCGTTCAATGCAACTTTTTTTATCTCATTATTTTTATTATTAAAAAATTTGACTGTATTTCTGAAAATTCCTTTAGAGCATTTAACTGTTTGGTTCAAATTTTCTCTTTTGTTTGAAAATTTAACTGCTTGGTTGGAAATTGATTCTTGGTGTTTGGAAGTTTCCATTTTTTGTTAAGATGTCAGCTTTTACAATTTGGTTGAGGCTCAATATTTTCCGAATTAATTCGTCTATTTTTGATCCGAAATTACAATCTTGTTGTTGTTGCATTATTCAAGAGAAAAACTGATATACCATTCGTATTTTGTTAATCGCATTGTTTCCCATTGTTGAAGATTCATTCTTTTGGTTAAATATTAATTTTTTTTTGGAAAATTCATCTGCTTGATCAAACATTCAATGTCTTCTCTGAACAGTCGTTGAAATTATGTTACTATGTAACTATCCAATTTTTTGTGGGAAATTTATCTTTGTTAGTCAGGAGTTCTACTATTTCATCCAATATCCGTCTTTTTGGGAAAGAATGTATTTCTCTTGGTTGAGAATTTATCTTCTTGTTTGAAAATCTGGCAAACGTTGAGGAATTATTGTTTCAAAATGAAAATACGAATATTTTGGTATAAACCTATAATTGCAATGATTTGGTTAATTTTCTGTTCCAATAACTGAAAAATCTTTCTTGGTTGAAAATTTGACTCTTTTTTGAAAATTTCTTTTGTTGAGAAATCCATCTCTTTCGAATAAATACTTGGATCGACTATTTTGTCGAGAATTCGTTTTTATTTACAACTAATTTTCTCAACCGGAAATGTAACAATATTATTTTTGGTGGGAGAATGATCTTCTTCAGATAAAATTCCAATTATTCAAATATAAATTTGAATCCTCTGTTTTGGAATCCTTTTTTTTCTTGAAAATCAATAAGTAATTAACACATTGGTGATCAATCAGTAATTGTTATTATAATTCTGATCAATTATGCCAACCATGATTAAATTGATTGTTAATTAATGGAATGCAATATTTCGGTTGAAAATCAATCTGTTCTTGTTATGAACACAAAAAGCTGGTTTGAAATTGTACTTCATTTTAAGAAATTCCTTTTTTCCTGGTTGAAGATCCATCATTTTGGTTAAAAATCAATCTCTCCAATTCAAGATTCAACAGCTTTTTGAAAGTTTGCTTCTTTCTCAGAAAACGATTTCCTTAATCAGAAAGTAACACTTCAAATTTTTTGTGAAAAATTAATTTTTATCAGTTTAAAGTTCAACTTTTTGCTTGAAAATGGTTTGATTCTAGAAAAATTAATTTTCATGAGTTTAAAGTCCAACTTTTTGCTTGAAAATGGTTTATTTCTAGATGAAGAATTATTTGGTTAGATACTCACATATTTTTTATAAATTAACTTTGTGACTCATAATTCTTTTTCCGAGTAGAAAATTCAAATGTTCATTTTCTAAGAATATGCCACCATGACTGTTTGGTTAAAATATAGTTTTTTTGATTGAGCGGGTTTCTTCGATTGAAATATTGATACTTTTATATTTAATACGAAGAATTGTTTATCAGAATTAAATATCCAGCTACTTGGAATTTCTGTGTTGAGCATTCCATTTCTTGTAGATGATTAATCCTTGCAGTTCTTATTTCCTTATGATCTTATGGTGTCGACCAGGGTGAGTAATAATTGAAAATATTGGTTCGAAATCATTCAATGTTGATGATTACTGATCCAGTAATCATCAACATTGATTTACTTTAAACCAACATCTTCAATTACTTGCACTTTATATCTCAATAATTTTGTTCGAAATACATCCATTTGGTTGTAAAATTGATCATTTTGTTGAAAATTCAACTATTTTGTTGTATTTTGTAAAAAACCGTCAAATTCCACAAATTATATGATTTATTACTTTTCGTGGAAGATTTTGTATTCCAGTTCAGAATTCAAAATTTTTCTTCGAAATTCGAATGATTTAGCAGGAATCCAACTACTATGTCGACAACTATTTTTTTCAGTGGAAAATTTATCAATTTGGTTGAGATATAATCCCTTCCATAAAACATTCAATACTTTTGTGGGGACAGTGTTTTATCTTTGAAAATTAACTTACTTTACTGAAAATGTAACCATTCTGGTGCAGAATGTTTTTTTGCTATTGAAAATCTGAATATTTGGATAGTAATTCATGTATTTTGTTCACATTTTTCTGTTTTTGGAAACTCAATTCTCGTCGTTTCATCGTTTTTGTTTAAGGTCTAAAAATCTTCAAAAAATCTTCGTCCTGGGATAAAAATCCAATAATTATGGTAGGAACTTTAATTATGTCGTTGAACTTGGTTGCATTTTCAGTAACTGGAGATCCAACAATTTTGTTGGAAATTCTTTTCTTCTGTTTCAGGGATTCATTACTGTTGATAAAATCATCATAATTTGTTGATAAAAATACAAGTTCTGGGTTAAAAAATAATTTGTTTTTGTTGGAGTTTCAGCTGCTTGGTTGTAAGTTGCACTCTAATTTTGAAAATTCCTTTCCTCTTATGGTTGAAGATAATATTTTTCACCTGAAAAACCATTTTTACATTCTCATCAGAGAAGGTATTAGATTTGTGTAAAATTTGACCCCCCCAGTTTTTGTCAAATGTCCACGT
>WSXT02051837.1:0-12939 GCA_011762715.2 Neuroterus valhalla
GTAGCGCGAGGTAAATACATTATCGAGCGCGAAGCGCGAGATCCGAATAACGCGCGCCTTAGGCGCGCTCAAACTTGTGAGCGAAGCGAGCCGCGCGCGCAGCGCGCTATGAGAATGTGCCCGCGCAGAGGGCAGATTTTTTTTTAATAAAAACAAAATTGTCAGAGTTGTGGAATTTTCGAAATTCGAAAATATAAACGAAAAAGAGAATTTTTAGCCAAACCACGCAAGATATGAAAAAAATTTTAGAGAAAAAAAATGTTTCTTTTTGGGAGCCTTCCAGGATGATCTTTACAACTTTCCGAGTTTATCGAAAAAGAGAAAATCCAAATTTTGGTCGCACAAAAAAAATGAAAAATAGAAAGATCGAGTGCGCAGCACAAGACACGCAATGAGAATGTATTCTTTAAAGCTGGAGAAGCTTTAACAAAAGAGGATTGCCACTCATCAGATTCTTGATTTTTAATCACTTTGAATTGGAAATCATTCAAATTTGAGAAGGAAGCTCATTGAAAATAAGTTTGATTCAGGAAATATAATAAACAATGAAAATTATCACACTTGAATATTTATTATGTTCTGCAACAGATATAAATATGTTTTTTTTTTATTCCATTGGACTATAGATTATTTCAGCTATCCCGACATTGATATTCTGCATCTCTGATTTGATTTAATGGAAGCAGTCATCGAATTTAGCAGTTTGGCGGGGGTCTAAAATATTTATTCATATTTATGATACTGTAAATAATTATATCAAGGAGAGAATCTGTTATTTGAAAAAAAAGTACATTTAACACTACGGAAGGATATTATTGGAACACTTCTCGGCTGCCCTACAAAAAAGTGGCCTCGATTACGAAAGGAGATGGCGATGTCCCGATCGGAGATTGACTGAACGATACTGTTTACTTCCTTACGGTTAACCTAGACTAAAGTTGACTGCCTCAACACTAACCTATTGGAGATTCACTCCTTTATTTCACATATATTAATCTTCTGGAATGCTCACGAGATTTGTTTGTAAAACTGGTTATTGAAGGGAAGTGTAGTCTCTTCTAAGTTTCTTCTTTGTATCATCATTTTGAAGGTTTATCATTTTATTGTTGAAGGCTCTATAATTCATCATTACTGTTGTGTTGCCTTTATCTACGGGTTATTTGAGGATGTGCTTATCTGTATTGAGTTTCCTAATTGCTGTTTTTTCTTTCTGTTCAGTTCGAGGAGGGACAAGTTTGGACAAGGCTCGAATCTTTTGATGCTAAGATGA
Source organism: Neuroterus valhalla (assembly GCA_011762715.2). Classification (NCBI taxonomy): domain Eukaryota; kingdom Metazoa; phylum Arthropoda; class Insecta; order Hymenoptera; family Cynipidae; genus Neuroterus; species Neuroterus valhalla. The sequence continues at coordinate 1,271 of WSXT02051837.1, forward strand.
TGTTGAGAGATATTTTCTACTGTGTTGTATGATGGTTTGTGTTCTGCTAGAAGTATTTTCTAAGCTTGATTCCTTGTAGTCGAGTGTAAAACCGATTATCCGAAGCTCGCTATTACCTTCCAAAATGAGAGCTTATTTTCAATAGATCAGCCAGTATGTTCTCTCACAATATCTACCGTAGTATAACATCCTCAAAGTCAGAAAAGGAGACCATATGTTTTCGCACTACTTACGTGTTTTTGAGCATGTTTTTATGTACTTTAGTTGTTCCGGTTCGTTTGTTGACTTACCGTGATCATCCATTGCACAAATGGTAGGCACAGATATTTTGGGCTAAAAACATATATATTTATTAGATTAATATCAATATGTAAATAATGATATGAATTCATAACAATATGGAGAAGGTGTTATATGTCGTTAACGACGACGTTTTCGAAGATGATATGTGTTCAACAAACTAGTGTAATCATCAACAAAATAAATCGATTTTAGACAAAAATCTTTAACTTTTGATCAAGCTTGTCCATGTTCAACCAAATGATACAGTTTAATGGCTGAGGAGGTAATTTTTTTAAGAAACAATCAAATTTCAAATTCAAAAAGTAGAATTAAAAGAAAAGTACAATTTTGACCAAAAAAGATGACTCCGACAAAAAAATTAAATTCCTACCCAAAATTTCCGAATTTTTAGACGAAAAACAGAATTTCCGACCAAAACTTGAATTTAACAAATTTGTTCTACTTTATACCCAATAACTGAATTCCCAACAAAAAATAATAATTTCTCGTAAAGAGGATGAAATTTCAACAAAAGAGGTAAGTTTTGGAGTCGAAAATCAAATTTTCTATGAAAAAGGACTTTTAGGTCGGGACTGATGGGTTGAAAACATGAAAAATTGATTTCTAATCAAGAAAATTGAATTTCCATTTGAAAAAAAAAAGTTTTCAACAAAAAATACAATGCTTGGATTATAACTCGAGATAAAATTACTTTTTAATCGGGAAAATAAACTCTGAACAAGTTGCACTGATAATTGAAAAGTACAACCAAGTAGTTAAACAAAAGATTTTCATGAACAAAGATAAGTTTTAACTTCAATAGAAAAAAAATTTTTATCCAAAAGAGAGATAATTGAATTTTCAGTTCGAAAATTGCTCCTCTACCAAAAATGGAATTTTTGAAAAAGTAGTTAGTAAAAGTAGTTTCTCCCGAAAAAATGAATTCTGAAAAAAGGTTGAGTTTTCAAATTTCCAATTCAAATTTCTTAAGAGAAAGTTCATCTTTAATTTGAAAATTCAGGATTTCTATTATGAATAGGTTTTTTAAACAGAAACGGAATACTTGGATTTCCAGTTGAGAAAATAATTTCCAATGAAATCGAATTGAGAAAAAAAAATTTTTCCAAGGAAATAGTTGCATTTCCAAACGAAAACATGGAATTCTGACGGCCCTGAATGCATTAGGACCCAAGAGGATAAAATTTCCAACAAAATTTATCCATTTTGAATCAAAGAAGTAAATTTTATTCTCATGGGGATGATATTCTGAACCAAAAATAAAATACCTTTTTTTAATGTGAAAGAATTTCTGCAAAATAAGCCGAAATTTTAACCAAAATCAACAAAAAAATTTTTTTTTATTTCTTCAGATTTCAACAAGTCGTTGATTTTCTCACCCAAAAGAGATTTATTCCCAACAGGATGAGTAATAGTGAAATAATAAACCAAACGTAATTCTCATTCAATATCCAACTCAAATAAATTGTGAACTGAATTCAACAATTCCAAATGAAATAGAATAAATTCGACTGAAAAAAAGCATTTTTCATGAAAAATATCAATTGCTGATAAAAAATGGAATACTATCTATTCCAGGAGAAATAATGAACTGTTCATCATGGAAATTAAATTCCATCATAATAGGTACATTTTTAACCAGAGAGATAATGTTTGATCTTAAATTATCAATCTATCAAAAAAATTATTTCAAACAAAATAGTTAAGCATTGAAAAAAATTGACGAGTAGATGACTTTTCAGAAATGATTATTTGTTTATCACAAAAAATTATGGATTTTCAAGAACTTAGTTGAATTTTTATTTAGAGAACATGAGTTTTCCACCAATAATTGAACAATTCAATTTCTGATTATAAAAATTCATTTTCAGCCAAGAATGAAACGAAAAAAATTCCGGCAATATGGTTTCTTTACCAGCAAAATGGTTCCCTTTCCAAGAAAATAAATAAATTGCGAACCCTGCGCATTTGTTGAAATTTGTTGTCAGAAAACGAATCTATTTTAATATTGTTAATAACTTATTAAGAATATGTTAAAGAAATGTCATGATATAGCAATTTTAATATATCTATCTTATATAATTACTCACCCAATATGAAAGCAAATGTCATGTTAACTCTCATCTTGAGGATTTGGTTTTGAGATTATATTTTTTATTAAGGATTTTCAACTTGAACAGAAGTCTTAAAATATATATGTTTGGCAAGAATATAAATTTTCTGACATGAATGCAAGAAATTTGAAGATCCTGCTGTGCGTAATAATTTCTTATTTGAAAAAAACAGAACTATTTCCGAACATCCTAAAATATTTACTGTAAATACTGAGTATTATTGTAACTTTTCAAAGTCCGCTCGTTCCAATGAAATTCTATTCTAAATAAAGAAAATTGAGAAAAAATGTTCCTTTATTCCTGTAACTAGTCCCTAAACATTTTTTTCTTCGTCTTATGAATTTTTCTTTTATCTCATTCATTTCCCATGCTTCTTAATTTATGAAATATTTTCCTGCCTCTTTCCATACCTTTTCTTCTTTCCTTTTCTACTATCTGTAAGTCTGATCAACCTTGTCTTTCAGATTTTTATTCATATTTTAGTTTTCTCGTGATTTCTGAATCTCTTCATTCTTGTTCTTCCTGAATTTCTGTTCTCAGCAACGTCTTTCCCGTTCCTCTTTTTACTTTTACTTTCGCTTTCACTATTCCGATTCTCTTGTTGACCTTTCTATCTCCTATTTCTAACAGTTTGATCATTCCCCCATGTTTCCTCCCCATGTCTACATGAGTATAGTATCTTTCCTAATTCTGCAATATAATCCTGTCTTACATTACCCATCCTGACTCTTCTGATCTGTCTAGCAATTTTCTTCCTCTTTCATTTAATTCTTTGTTTTTCGAATACAATGTAAGAGACAACCCGACTTTCCCTTATCTTTCTCGAAGCCATCCTGCTCAAGCAATAAAGTACCCCACTATGATAAGTCTAACCTCTTCCTCCTTTTCACCCATGAACTCCTTTCACTCATCCGTTTCCTCCCCTTGATCTCAATTTACATACACCTCAATTATACTCCCTCTCTTCCTCTCTTTTCTTATCTTTTCATCTATTCATCCTTTCTTTCGCTTTTTCAAGCTATTTCTTCAGAATCATTCCGCTATCAAATCATTCATTTCCGCATCACCATCCCATCCTAATGGGTGATCAGATCTTCTGTAAACTGGTACGTTCGAGCAAGTCCATTTTCCTATTTGTTCTATCTTCATAATGAACTGAGTAATTGGTTGTAATCGACTGATGTGAGGACAGGTTATTGATCCTAATGTTTGTGTGATTTGTTCTATGATATCTTGGATCTGGGATAGGATGGTGGTCGCTTATATCCATTTTCATCTTGTAGGCTCTGTTTACGCCTCCATTAGAGTCTATTGTTCTATCGCTCAATCATATAGTTGGTTTGTATAATCGTTTTTTATCACGATGTTTCCAACGTTTCGTAATTCCTTTCCTTACCTATTTCCATCCGATTTGAAGAAAGCTCTGTAATCAAGGGAGTCGATGATGGATTGATTCTGAGCTGGGTATTGTTGGTAATCTGGAGTTAGGTTGTAGTCGGTTAATGAGATCGTAAAACTTGTGTAGTTCATCTAGTCCATGTCTGCAGATGACAGAAGTATCTTCAACGTAACAATACCAAAATCTTGGTTGAACCTTGGATTAGTTGAAAGTTGGACTGACAGTTGGTATAAGTAGAATGTTTCCTGATGGATTTTTGTAAGTTTGTGAGATTTTGGAGAGATGGTACTAGTAGGTATTAACTCAGATATTGTTCTAATGGCAAGTTTTGAGTCTTCAAAAAGGGCTGTTGTTTCGCTGACTATCATTCTTGTGTACTCTTTTCTATGTTTTTTCCTTGTGTGATCAGTATAAAAGTTCATTATTTTATTGTTAAAGTCTTCCTGATTTATTATATCTGTTGCATTACCTTTATCTGTGGGTGATATGAGGATGTGCTCATGTGCATTTAGTTCCCTTTTTTCTATGATGCCAATACTGACCCTAACCGCAGAGGTTACATGGCGGGCCTGCACACTCTGTGGTGCCAGAAACACCCAGAGCTCTCGCACCTTTCACAGCAAGTGTTGAGGAACCGTGCCGCGAAGCTTTCGCGGACAACACATGTGCGCGGAACGCTTCCTCAACTACTGCAAGAACAAGCCGCAAACGAAAATCATGGAGCGATATTGAGAACAACTGCTGAAACAAGGCTTCCCTTGAGAGACAATGGTGGTTCAAGAACAAGGAGGATCATCAACATTCAGGTTCCTCCCAAACATCATGATCTGGCTGAAATGGATGCTACCTTTCGTGATGATCTCGCTGAGGATTCCGACCCCTGGAACATCACTTGTTCAGTTTATGATGCGGCGGAAGCTTTGACTGATTCGAATCGAAGGTTCAAACCAACGATTGACAAATAAACCAAAATGCGCTTGCATCAACTAAACGATAAGATTGGTTGTGCAAAACAAAACGCGTCCCGTATGCAGTGTGTGACTCATCGCGCCTCTTTAGCGATCCTCCTGTTTTTTGTCAGAAACCCACCACAGTCCTAAGAAGTCGAGGCATTTTGGAGGAAGATTTACGAATTGCAACATCCAATAAATGAAAGCACTGAGAACATCATACATTCCAAGGAGTAAAGAAAGTATTATAGGGCACGAAGAACTTCTCCGCTGCTGGTTCAGATTGTATAAGGAACTTTTGGTGAAAGAAGTTCACTTCTACACACCAACATCTGGGCTGCATCTTTACCTAATATTTAGAGTCAGAGATCCCCATACCACAGTGGCTGGTGTTACGACGAACTGTACTCCTACCGAAGGAAGGTGACTTGTCCAACCCAAGGAACTACAAACTAATTACTTGTCTGAACACGGTGTATAAGATTATTACATCTATCCTTAATGATAGGATTGTTCGGATAATTTGACCTGTATGGAGTGAAGTTTACAAACAACGAGGATCGAAAAGAGGCGCAGCAGGCTTTCGGGAGAACCTGCTGATCGACAGGAGTGTCTGCAAAGACGCTGCAAACCACAAACGCAATCTGTCGATGTCCTGAATTGATTACCAGAAAGCTTCTGATTCAACTTCCCACAGACTTATCATCTGTCTGTTGAAGAGCTTAAAGGTTCATTCAGATACAGTAGGATGCATTGAGAGAGTAATGCCTCTTTGGAAGATCAAATTTACTGTCACTTCTGGGAAACATCGCGTGACTACAAACAGTGTCACTTTCTAGAACGGTGTCTTTCAGGGTGACGCAATAAGCCTTCTCCTCTTCTGCTCTCCTATCCCCTTGCACACCGTGATTCTCATGGATACCTCTATGACGGAACTAATGTTCGTGAGCATAAGGTCACTCATATATTTTATATGAATGCCTTAAAGATCAATGCTTTTGGAAAAGAGCATCTTGAAGATGCTCTCAGTATCATCGGGAGGTACGCAGGGGGATTGGTACGGGCTTTGGATTGGATAAGTGTGCCAAGATTCATCTAAAACGTGCACGAATAGCAAGTATGGATAAGGTCCCTGAGCTTGTTGACCATAGTGTTATTAGACATCTTAGCGCTGGAGAGACCTACCAATACCTGGGCGTGCCTGAGTGCCGCATTCAGGATACAACATCTTCAAAGGAGGTTCTGCAAAGCAGATACAAACACCTGCTCCGACGGATTTGATCGTCCAACCTGTCGTCGTTGAAAAAGGTGGACGCGGACTTTTGAAACTTTAATGCCTTCACAACCGAATGATTCTAAGTACTGCTCATATCGCGAACGGTACAAATCCTCTCCTGGCAACGGTCAGGTATGACGAAATGAGTGGGGAAGGAGCGATCCTTCACAATACCACGGAGCAGGCAGCTGAAACCCTTGGCCTGAACCTCAAGATCAGATGTGAGGATAGTGCATTACTCCATCAAGATGCCTCACTTCTCAAATGACAGATGAAGAAAGCGGAGGTCAAAAACTTCCTTAAAAACATGAAGACAAGGTGTGATGCATGAAAACTTTTACAAAATTGTAAAATATCGATCCTTGTCAGATGAGTCTACGTCCGCTTCCCTCAAATCATCTGGACTAAATTCAGGAACAGAGAGTTTTATTTTCGCATGTCAGGACAGTGTAATTCCCACCTTAGCATATCATGGAAGCATATTACGTCAAGAAGTTTCCAGCGATAGTTTCAGGGCGTGTCTTAAACTCCCTGAGTACCTTTGACATATACAATCGAATTGCCCTATTCACGCAGGAACGACGTATTTGCACAGACATAACGCTGCCTTAAGAGTGCCGAATCTACTTGAACTACGATTCCTCGACAATAGCCCCCATCAAACACACAAGACCCGACATCGTGCTTCTTGACAAGCGCGACCGAACTATGTTTGTGATCGGATTCTCGGCCCCGGCCGACAACAACATCAAAGGCAAGGAAACGGAGAAAAAGGAGAGATTCATAGATCTCAGAGAAAACCTACAGCAACAACATCAAAGGCAAGGAAACGGAGAAAAAGGAGAGATTCATAGATCTCAGAGAAAACCTACAGCAACATTATCAAAGATATTCGGTTAAATTAATTGTTCTCGTCATCGGTGCTCTTGGAGGTGCGACACCTTCACTGGTTAGCAAACCATCCTCATACGATTCTTGATTTTTAATCACTTTGAATTTAAAAGATTTCAAATTTTAGAATAAAGCTCATTAGAAATAAGTTCGATTTACGAAAAATTAATAAACAATAAAGATTATCACACTTGATTGTTTATTACGTGCCAAAATACATTTGATTACATGTTTTGCCAGAGATATGAATATGTTTTCATATCATTTCATTGGACTAAAGAGTCTTTTGGCTATCCAGAAATTGATATTGTGAACCTTCGATTTCATTTAATGGTAGCAGTCACTGAATTTATCAGTTTTGTGGGGGTCTGAAATATTTATTCATATTTGTAATATTGTAAATAATTTTATCAAAGGAAAAATCTGTTATTCCCAAAAAAGTATATTAAGCCCTACTGAAGAATAGTTTCGGAACACTTATCGGCTGACCTATAAAAAATTAGCCTTGTTTTCAGAAGGAGATGGCGATGTCCCGATTAGAGATGGAGTCAACATTACAGTTTACTTCCTCGGGGCTAATCAAGGCTAAAGTTGACTGCCTAAACACTAACCTATTGTAGATGTAAGCCTTTATTATACGTATATTCATCGTCTGGATAGATCGCAAGATTTGTTTGGAAAACTGGTTCTTAAAAAGGAAGTAAGTATCATCATAATACTATAGGAAATCGCGCTACTTGGTAAGTTGGTCTGACAATCGGTATACGTAGAATGTTTTCAGGTTGTCCACATTGTCCTGACTATCATTCTTGTGTAGTCTTTTCTAAGTTTGTTCTTCGTATCATCAGTTTGAACGTTTATCATTTCATTGTTGAAGTCTTCATAATTCATCATAACTAATGTGTTGCCTTTATTTATGGGTGATATGAGGATGTGCTTATCTGGATTGAGTTTCTTTAGCTGCTTTTCCTTGTTCTGTTGGGTTTGAGGAGAAGCAAAGTTGGAAAAGGCTCGAATCATTCTGATGCTGAGATGATGATTAGAGATATTATCTAGTGTGCTGTACTGGGAATTCAAAGGTGCAATGCTAGACCTGATGGCCATCTAGCGAACTAACCAACATGTCTGCCTATAAGACACACGTATCATTGTTCACATGCGTGTTGCACTCAAAAAACGCGATAATAATTATTTTGTTTCAGACTAATTAGTCAGAAGTATATAAGAATATTCCTAAGTTAATATAATATCTCAAAAATGGAATTCTCCTAGAACCATAGAAAGGGAAATGATACTTGCAAAGACAATGTGTGCTGTGTTGTCAATTGTGACTCCGAAAAAAAACAACACTTATTTGAGTTTCCATGAAGTACCAAAATTTGGCAGAGGTACTGTTACTGTAAGAAATCTTGTTGGAGAAAGCATTGTTGTCCATAAACATTCCGAATGATTAAAACGACTCAAGATTCAAGATACTGATCAACAAATACTAGTTTGCTTCCTGCATTTCAACGTTGATGATTATGCATTTCCTGTTTTGTTTTCATACAGTTATCACGTGATTATTAAATATAATAATGATCATGATCATTAAATTAAATCAATGGATCGTGGCAGCTTTGCAAGTGCAGTCCATGACAGTGACAGATACTTGTTTATTGATCTCACTGTTGTTATTATTATTATTGCTTATCGGCAATTTTCCCGTTATTTCATGCCGAATCCCATAAGCTGCCATGTTCGTTGAGGTACAGAAGCACCTCTTTGCCCGCGGTGGATGTTTCCTTTATCAATAGTGGTTTCTGTTCTGCTAGGAGTATTTTCTAAACTTCAATCCTTGTATTTCAGTGTAAACCCTTTTTTCTGGAGCTCACTATTACCTTCTAAAATGAGAGCTTATTTTTGAGAAGTCAGCCGATTAATGCTCTCACAATATCTACCAGAGTATAACATTAACAAAGTCAGAAAAGGAGAACATACGTTTTCGCACAACTTACTTGTTTTTGAGCATTTTTGAAAGCACTCTAGTTGTTTAGGGTCGGTTGTTGCCTTACTGTGGTTATTATCGATTGCACAAATGGTAGGAAAAGATCTGGGCTAAAAACAAATTTATTAGAATAATATGAATGTGTGAGTCATGCTATGAATTCATAATAATATGGAGAAGGTGTATTCGTTAACTTACAGGACATTGCCTAATGGGACACCCGAAAATAATGAGAGGAGGGCCCTGAAAGCAGTATCATTTCAATTAGTGTCCGGATATCGAATAAGAAAATTCGATATTCTATGAGTATTGTGAAAATAAATAATTTTTTACATTCTCATCATAATTAGAAGGTATTGGTTTTATGTAAAATTGACTTTCGAGAAATTTATGAAATCTCCACCTTTTGAGACCTCCTGATTCCGAAAAAGTAGTTTTAACGTTGGTGTCTGCCTGTCTGTCTGTTGTCGTCGTCTGTATACTTGATAACTTTTGAAAGACTAATCGGAATGGATTGACCTTTGTCACACATTTTGAGGGACCAAGAAACAAGTCGAGTTCATCAACCATATATTTTGGATAAAAAATGAAAAAAGGCGGAGCATTTTGAAATTTTTTTTGGACTTCTTTTTCCAATATCCAAAAATTTTAAGTACGGCTTCTTGTAGTAGGTGAAAAGTGAAATAATTTATACTCATGATTTTTTTTAAAGAAAACAAAATTGTCAGAGTTGTGGCTTTACAACTTTTCGAGTTTTCTCGAAAAATCGAAAATTCAAATTTTGGTCGCACAAAGAATAATCAGAAATAGAAAGATTCATTTTTTCAAACGTGAAAATGTAATATAAGTGGTTGGATCTCTAGGATCGCTTTCCTATGAGATCGTTTGCTTTCCTCTCTTTTTTTGAGGTTACCTTTTTAGTTTGGAAACAAAAACAAAAACTATGTTTTTTCTACATTCAACCGGATAAAATTACGGATATAGTGATTTTTTTCTTTTTTTGTTTTTGGAAATTCACAATTATGATTATGGCAACGGAAAGATACCTCAATGTTTCTAACTTCTGTACATAAGTGTTCTACTTCTTCTTTTGTTTTGCCTTAAAAAGGACCTGGATTCAAGTCGAAACATGTCGGCATCAAATAAATTATTTTTTTAACATCCAAAAACGGTATAGGCCTCAACAAAATTTATTTTAATATCAACCGTCAAACACATAAGAGATTCATGTTTTGTTCAAACTATGCAAGGTATGGGAAAATATGAATGAACTAAACTTGTGCACCAAAAAAAGATCTACAAATTTGGTAAAATGAACTTCTTGATAGGATAAGTAGTTTTTGCTTCATTTATGAAAAACAATAGAATGATTTCATTTCAATCGGGAAAAATATCTATAAAAATGGAATTATAAAATTTTTGAAAAAATGACTGAAGCTAACAGAAGATTGATAGGGAAAACTTATTAACCCAAAAAATATCTATTAATTTGTTATAAATTTTCCCATTGGTCGCGTAGTGTTACTTTCAATCGCAAAGAATGGAATTAGGAATTAAAAAATTAAATTTTCAGAAAAACTACACATTATGCGAAAAAAATTAGGCAACAAAACTTCTCTACCTCTTTGGACAAAGTTTGATCCCGTGCGCAGCACGAGACACGCGATAAGAATGTATTCACTAAAGCCAGAGAAGCTTTAACAATAGAGAATTCATGCTCATCAAATTAAAGTAGTCGACATTTCGCTTTTGAGTTTCACAAGCCATATATACAACTGTAGGGAGGTACATAGGCCGAGCGCGTACGCGAGGTTAATCCATAACCGACCGCGGAGCGCGAGGTGAGATTAACATCGAGCGCGAAGCGCGAGATCCGAAAGAAGCACGCCCGAAGCTCGCTCAAACTTGCGAGCAAGGCGAGCCACGCGCGAAGCGTGCGATGAAAATGTGCCCGCGTAGCGGGCAGATTTTTTAAGTTCGATAACATACCGCCGACACTCCTCCTCTAGGATTCCCATCTCCTCCATCATGGATAGCGGCCGAGGACAGAGAAGCAATGACTACAAAAATGAATAAGTAAAAGGAAATTATTATAGTCTGTTCCTGTTTCCACCTTATCCTGAACTTTTGAGACAAATTATAAAATATTTCATTTGAGAGAAGGATGAGGAGTGAAAATGCAGAGTTCTGGAACTGTAGAAGGATATGTAAGAGCTTGAACAGGATGGTCAAATTATGGAAGAGAAGAGATGAAAACATTCGCAAGAGAATTCCTATAGGATTCTTGGGAAAAAAAACTTAAGAAGAGAATGCATAAGGGAGGTAGGAAAAGCTAGAGATATTAATGAGAACTCTTATTTAGCACTGCATATGTCAACCATATGTTGTGAATTGATATGCTCCACTTCTTGAATCAAATCCCAAAACAACAATTTAGGATTGTATTCCTTCATGCTGATAATTACTTACGAATTAAGGAAGCGAATGACATCTTCACCTTCATTTGGAATAATTGAAGAAAAATCAATTCTTAACAGTATTTATTATTGGAAAAGAACTCGCGCAATTACGATGTTTTGCAAGAAACTGAATATTTGAAGAATGAGGATAGTCGTGGCTGCAATCGTCTTTTATAGTTTTTGCATACGTGAAAAACACTCTATCTAGTCGTGACAGAATTGAAGGGGTGCACCGCATACGGGCGTAAGTGCCAAAATCCGAGTTTTACAGGAGAGACAAAAAACGGTATAAC
>WSXT02051848.1:0-12939 GCA_011762715.2 Neuroterus valhalla
CATCGATTGCTAATGTTTCTCGTTTCACTTTTCAATTTTTTTCGATTGAACATCAATTCTCGATGTGACGGACATCGATCAGTGGTGTGAGACCCTTTCCGTGATAGGTGTCTACCACTCAGAAGAGTATCGACCAAAACGAAAATGACCAGACTTAAAGGTCCCCTGTGAGAAAATATCTATTTCTCACAACAGAACCTACCTTGTTAACGACTTTCGTTTCGGCCTAACACGGTCATCGCATTGTGACGGAACGTTTCTACCTGTTCATAGGTTACGATATCAAGCGTGCAGGCAAAACGATGCGATCGTGTTAGTTCAACACGATTGTCGTTTCCAGCTCTTGGTACGGCTGAAATGTAATTTTTTACGATAAAGAGAACCACTGCGACTTTTAAATACGTTGGGTCCAAAAGGGTGGTCCAGAAATGCATTAGAAACATTTTTTTTTGAATTTTTATTCAAAACACCCCTCCAAAATTTGTTCAAATCCCAAAAAAGTACACGCATTTCTTTTTTTTTGAAAAAAAATATATCTAGAGGTGGCGCAAGCCCCATGCAGTTCAACGCGTACTTCCCATAAGGAAAAAATAATTTTTTGTAAATTTTATTCAGAATTCTTAATATTAAGTGAAGCTAGTTCAAAATGCACCATTTCTCTCCACAATTAGTCACAGAATGCTGTAATCCGATTGTTATTCGAATTGTTTGAAAATTTATTATTGTTTCCAGCAACTTTGTCTTAGAAAAGGGTTAGAAAGTCAAGGTTTTTTCTGGATTTTTCAACTTATTTTCAGCGTTTCATTTAAAGCGAGGTAATAATCAATTGAAGTTAACAAAAATGATTGTTCAAACAGTTTGCCATCAATTATAACAATATTCTCCTAGGATAATGCTACGAAGTAATGGTTTTTTCTGCAATTTTCAACTTATTGTTCACTTTTCACTTCAAGTGCGTAATTATTAAATTTTATCTAGAAAAAATAATTATTTAAGCAAATTGTAAATGTTTAAAGCTATCCTTTTCTAGAGTAATGCCACGAAGTTACTGTTTTTCCCGAAATTTTCAATTTTTTATCCAATTCAATCAGATTAAAGTAATAATTAATTCATTAACTGATGTAAATTTTGTTGACCAGGTGAGATATATTATTTAAAAGATGTAAAGTTTTTTTTTTTTGGTTTACTGGTCTCATTTATTTTGAAACTTTAACGTTTCGCTCTTCGACGAAGAGCCTCCTCAGAACAACAACTTCTTTGTTTATATGCCTTTCTTCTCTTAGATTAGTTCTGAAAAGTTGCGGTTTTTTCTGAAATATTTAACTTTGTTTTACCTTTTCAGTTGTGAACAAATAATAAATAAACATTAGAGAGAATCGAATTTCGGATAGTGTTGTATTTTTTCAAGTAAATAATTTTCGTTCTTTTCCCAAGTTTGAAAAAAAACCAATTGAAACAAAAAAGCTGAATTCATTCAGTAAAATTTGAATTCCGAATGTTCTACTAAAATTATGGATCTTCAATGGAAAAATGAGTTCAACTTTTAACAAAAGAGTTGGATTCTCGACCTAAAATATTAATTTGTAATCAAAAATATAATGGTTGATATTCCAAAAAAAATTTTTTTTTTCCATTTGAAAAAAATGTAATTTAAACAACTCGCATTGATTATTACCTCACTAAGTGAAAAGTGGACAGAAATCTTAAGGGTGTAGAAAAAAGCGCAACTTTTCAGCACTAATCTAAGAAAAGATAGCCATAAACAATAATAATTTGTTCAAATAATTATTTTTGTTAAATTTAAATAAATATTAAATCACTGCAAGTAAAATGTGGGCAAGAAGTTAAAAATGTCAGAAAAACCGCAAGTTTCTATCATTAGGCAAAGAAAATATTATTAGCAATGATAATAAATTGTTCAAACAATTATTTTTCTAACATGAAATAATTATTATTTGAATCTAATTGAAAAGTGATAGAAAGTTGAAAATTTCAGAAAAATCCCACAACTATGTAACATTAATCTAGAAGATGATAGCTATAAACATTCACAATGTGTGCAAACAATTATTTTTGTTAACTTCAATTGACAGTTTGAATAAACATCTATCTATCAATATGAAGAAGTATTTCATGTATTCGGAACAATTTGCTTTAAAAAAACCACAAAAAATCATAATTAGCGCCGAAAATTCGAAAAACCCATTTTTTCACATAAGGAGGTTTTTTGGGACCCTATAAAACAGACTTATGGGGGTGATATTTGGAAAGTGATATTTTATTCGCATTTTGTGACCAATTGTGAAGAGAAATGGTGAATTTTGAACCCGATTCATCTAATATTTAGATTTCTGAATAAAATGTACAAAAACGTCTTTTTTTCTTATGGGAAATACGTGTTAAACTTCACGGGGCTTGCGACACCTCTAGATAATATTTTTTTTTCAAAACAAAAAAAATGCACTTATTTTTTTGTGGATTCGAACTAATTTCCAGGCGTTTTCCATAAAAATTCGAAGAAAATTTCTTGTAATGCATTTTTAGACCAACCTAATGTAACAGTCTGTCGCGTGACCATTGGTATGCGCTTGCGCAGTTGTTACTCAATATAGATCGAATGACATACTCTTATACATTAAATATCGTCCCCCAAGGAACCAAAGTCTTCTTACGGTCTCAATATTCTTGAATTCAAGATCAAAAGCGGAAAATTAATTTACGTCATAACTTGATTTTTTAAACAATGACACACAAACTGTAGTTTCCGTCTGGTAAAGCTGACTGTAAGAATAAAATGAAATGCCGTAATAACTACTAGACAACACGTGCTCATGAGGGTCTTAATAATCCTAATATCATACCTTATTATCTCAGCCAGAGGTTGAGGAACAAAACCCATTACGGCTTCATAACCCAACCAACAAACTCCCTAGCCCTCCCCTGTATCACCTCGTTTAGTCAGTTACGTGCACAGGAATGTACAAGAGTGGCTTATGCATATGTAATGTTTCACGGTACTTCAACCACACGATTTAAACCGCCAAAACCATTGCAGTTATGATTATTCTACTGTGAGGTGTGAAAATTAATTCCAGAATTCTATCATTTGGTCTATTAATAATGATTGGCTATTATTTACCTCTCCGGATAGGAGGATTGGTAATAAAGATATAAATTTCCGAACCGAAACATCTATTGACACTGTGTAAAGTGGGAAAATAATGGAACCGAGTAATGAAATGGTGACGATGAAGTTTAGTGATACTTCCCTCACTCATGTCACTTACACGTTATACACAGTAGGCAAGCGTGCTTCGTGCGAGGCAGCACGTTTAGCCGGAACGTAAGCGCGATGCGTTTCGACAGCAGCGTACTCTATTTAAGATCATTGACCTGGAAAAGTGTAATGTGTTCACCATTTATGTAACTGGAAGAAGTAAAATTATGAAGTACAGAAATGTCAGTGTTCCTTCCAGAAAGAACTGACGTTTCATAGAAGACAAATGATTTATGTTTGTCCGATGATAAAGGTGCTCTTTTGGAATGAAGTAGGGATAAAAAAGATGGAAGAGGACATTTAGAGATTTGTGCAGGGATTTGATGTGGTTGGGCTGGTAGCGACGTGGGTAGAGGACAAGAAATGGGGTTAGATACAACCTAGGCTACCAAGGGATTTGAGGTGGAGGCTCCAAGAGTCGGAAAGATGAAAGAAAAAAATTAGGGCTAGTGAAGGAATCATAACAGGGATCAGGAAGGGTTTTGAAGAAGAAATGCCCGGTGAGGGCAAGGGGTGCGAATGAGGTCCCTTAATATAGGAGGGGTCACATGCAAGTTTGTGACCGTTTACAATAGGGATGGGATGGAAAGGTTTAAAGAAGGAGTAGATGATGTTAAAGGTGAGCGAGAGGAGGGAATGGTGGTACTGGGAGGGAATTTTATTGTGAGAATGAGGAGGGAAGGGGGTCTCAATAGGGATGTAGAAAGTTCGGAGAGAAGGTCAAAGGACACGTGTATGAACAAGGAGGGCGAGATTTTGAGAGACTAGATGGTGGATAGAGGGTGGGCGGTCGCGGAAGGCACGATAAAAGGGGGACGAAGAGGGACAGTAAACGTATGTGAGTAAACTCGGAGCATCGGTGATAGACAATGTGGTCATGAATATGCATGGGTGGGAAGAGACGGAGAGATTCGCAGTAGAAGGGAGGGTAGAATCAGCCAATCAGTCTCTTACCTTGTGGGTGAGAAGGGAGAGCTGTGTAAGGCAGGGAGAAGAAGAAGTTCGGATGAGCTAAAGGGAGATATGGATGGAGTAGGCTAAAGAAAAGTACCAGGAGCCGTTAGGGGAAGATACTTTCGAAGGGTAGTCGGTGGGAGGGATATGGGAAGATCTATAGGTGAAGGTGACAGGGTGCGTTCTAAAGAAATGATTTAGAAGGCATAGGCAGGGAATCATAAAACCGTGGTGGGATTGGGAATATGGAAAGATGAAGAAAGGGGTGAAAAGAAAGTACAAGAATTGGAATAATGGAACGGCGAAGAAAGAGGAGCACGTGGAGTTGAGGAAGAAATTTAGTTTGTTATGTAGAAGAGAAGAGCAAGGGAGGGAGAAGGAGCTTGAAGAGGAGCTGGGGAGCGTTAGGACCAAAGGCACATGTGGAAGATAATAAATAGTTTTAGAAAACGCACGGAGGGGAGAAGTGAGAAGTTCGGAAGTGAGGAATGGAGGGAGTTTTCCAAAAATTCATTTCAGGGCTCAGACGGACGTAAGATAGTTGTCGAAAGTAGAAGAATGGGAGAGGAGGAAAGGCAGAGTTGAGTGACGAGGAGATAGAGTTGCGAATGAGAAAATTAGGAAGGTTGAAGACAGCAGGCTTGGACGGGTTGCAGAACAAAGCGTGGATTTTTAGAACATCAGCTGTTAGAGACAGGCTCAAAGAGGTAGTTGAGGAGGTATGGAGGGGTCAGGGATTTCCAGGAGAGTGGCGGAAGGGGCTGATAGTACCACTTCATAAGAACGAAGATAGGGATAGGCAGGAAAATTAGAGAGGAATCTCATTGATGAACACGGCGTACAAAATGTACGCAATGGTATGAGCGGAAAGGCTACGGAATGATGTCTAGGGGGAAGGTATATTGCCAAAGACTCAAGCGGAATTCAGAGCAGGTAGGAGCACTATCGACAATATTTATATTCGGCAGCACGTGGTGGTTAGAAAAATAATAAAGAAGGGGTCGAAAGTGTACGCGTTTTTCGTAGATCTGAAAGGTGCTTTCCCGTCGGTGGATCAGGGGAGATCATGGGAGCTGATGGAGGAGAGTGGGGGAGATAGGAGTCTGATCGAAAGGGTAAGAGAGGTGTATAAGGAGACAAAAGATAGGGTAAGAGGAGGGGACACGATTTCAGAGGGTTTCTGAATGGATAAGTGGTTGAGGAAAGGATGTCAGCTCAGGCGATGCTGTTCGCGATCCTAATTGCTGACATGGGAGAGGAAGCTAGAGAAAGGAGTAAGTGGGAGTTGGTAAGGAGAGTGAGGGTAGAAGGGGTTAGAGATAGGTCACTTGAATATGCAGATGATATAGTGTTGCTGGCAAAAAGTGAGGAAGCATCAAAAGAGATGATGAATAGGTTGAGAAGGTACCTGGATAGCAGTCGGTTAGAATTGAATGCAGAAAAGTCCAAGGTAATGGGGTTCAGGATAGGAGGTGGAAAAGGCAAGAGAGTGGATTGAAAATGGAAAGGGATGGTGGTGCAGGAGTTGGAAGAGTTCGTGTACCTGGGGTTCCTATTTCAGAGGAATGGAGGAGTGAATGGGCATATGAAGAAGAGGGGAAGGAGGGCACATGTTGGGATGAGGCAGGCGTGGAGATTGGGGAAGAGGTTGTTTGCAGATGACTTTGGAAGAAGAATGAAGCTATTTGACTCCCTGGTTATGAGCGCGCTACTGTATGGAGCAGAGGTGTTGCTGTGAAAGGAAAGCTAAGAAGTAAATAGGGTTCATGAAAGGTCTAGAGGAAAGAAGTAGGCTAGTGAGGGAGGATTAGCAGAGAAGAAGAGCAGGCGAAGAGGAGAAAGATGGAGGATGAGAGAGCAAGGTATGTTCGAAATAATTTTCTGCATGAAGATGAAGTGAGAAGAAGTCACTAGGAGGGGAGAAAGGTGTATGAGATGGTTCAAAGGAACGGCATGGGGAGAGAGAGAAGACGGAATGGGAGGAGAGGATAGGGTAGGTGGGTCAAGGTATAATGAGAAATATGGGTGAATTATGACAATGGAGAGAGAGAGAGTGAGCGGTATTCATGTGAGAAAGAAGAGAAAGGAAGCCATGAGATAATAGCGAGAATGAGATGTGGAAGCATAAAGGGCGCTAGTAGGTTTTGGTTCTGTAGGAGAAAAGAATTAGCATGGATTGTGGAGAAGAGAGGGAAAGAGGAGGAGGAATGGAGATGGTTGTGTAAGATCGAGGAGAAGAAGATGTCAGAAAGGTGTAAAGAATGTAAATAGTAGGTAAGGAATATCAAATTCCTAAGAGAGTTAAGTATTAAGAGTAAGAGTTCAGTATTTGATGAAAAAATTTTTGTGAAATATGGTGGTGTCAGAAAGTCAATTTTTTAAGGCCAATAGGCTGGAGTATAAACGTTTATATATCTATCTAGTAGTTTAAAGTTCGTATTGTTCAATCATCGCCTAAGCTCTACTTGAGACATGCTTGCTTTCCACACAAGTTTTTCCGGAGTAGTAAAATCAAAATACAAATCAAAACAGTGCATTCGTGGCAAAAAAAATTATCGATATTTTTTCTTCAACAATGACAAAGTTTGGAAAATTGTTTGCTGAAGGTTGAATCTTTTAAGTTTTCCTCTGGAGATCTTTTATTTTCGCGAAATATACTGCAGGAGGTGTAACACTTCCCTGAGGAATTCCCTTGGAAAATTTTGTGAACATCCTCACCTCAACGACCATGGTGACAAAAGTGTACATTTTTCAGTGTAGGGAGTAAACGCAGCGGAAGATGTTGTACGTATTCTACTTCACAAATTACGTAGTATGTTAGGTATACGGTGATACTTATTTAGCATTCTTTATTTCCCTCGTGACAAGGACCGTCAGAAGGAAATACAATCTTTCTGCATCTCAATTTAAGTACTTTATGGATTATAACCCGCTGTTTTTTGTTTTGCTTCCCGAACAAACTGAAAAAATTAGTATAAATTCCATTTTTCAGAGTTTCTCAAAGACAGAAATACTTTTATGGTACATATGAAAATAAAAGACTCTTGAATGTCTCGAAATCAGGGATCTCTGTAGGAAAAAAAAATCGTCTCAGACTTCCAGAATAACAGTTCCGATCCTTACAGAACGTTTGCTATAGAAATTCTCAATGCCTTCTGCATTGTTTCAAAGTTTATGTGGAGTAGTTTTAACAAGCTCGAACTTCACCTTTATCTCACGGCCTGGGGAAAAAGATGGTCGTTGACGCAAAGTTTATCGAAACGAAAGTTTTAATCTCCTCAGGGATAATCGTTGGATCGCCAAGTTTGACTTTCACATCTGAAATGATGGAAGGGGGCAATATTTCCCTGTTCAATCCTATGAAGTCAAATTTTTTCTGACAAATGGCTACTGAAACTAGTGGAGCGTCTTGTACAATTTGCTCCTTCTTCAACATCTCCAAGGTAAAAAGGTTCGGTCTAGAAGTCATCAGAACACAGCCAAGAGACAGGTCACTAATCAATATCTTCAGGAATTACCCAAAGTGAAGACTTTTGCCATGTGTATTACAAACCACTATGAAAACCTTTTGAATTGAAAATTTTTGAGTTCATAACGCAACTTTGTCTGACATCTTGCCCAATGTCAAACCAATCGCTCAGTTGTTCATTTAGTCAATGAAAGCACAGAAGACTTGTTTTCTTCCTCTGCAACTCCTCTGTGGGATCCATCAAGCTGAATATCTGATATGCACATGATCCTGCTGCCATCAATGCACACTTGACTTCTAAGACCCTTCCCTTGGTTATTCCTATGAGCTTTATAGTTAAAATTTTTGTATATATTTTAGACCGGGTACCAAGTAGTCCCATTGCTCTATAATGAGTAGAGTTGCTTTATGACTTTTTACCTTGAACACTAAAACAATAGTTACCTTTCTCCAATCATTTGGAACTTCGCTATTCACGGCACATAATTTCTTAAACTTTCTCAGCTGTACAATTAGTTTAAGCCAATACTCCTAAATACTCCAGCGGTTGAAGCATCATCACCAGCAGCCTCACAAGTTTTCAGTTTTCCGATTATGGATATAATGTTTACTTTATCAATTCTTTTGCCATTTGCGACCAGGTTGTCATATATATTATCTCCTGTTTCGCTGTTGTTGTGCTTTGTGACCTAACCACCCTACGACTCCCTGAAAAAGCCCTCATACTGTCATCTACTTTTTGTAATTCTCATATCATATAAACCTCAGCATTCCTAATCCCGACTATCTCAGTGCAAGTTCTTCCTTTCCTTGTCTTCTAAACCAGTTCCCAAAATAACTTCTGGTTTCCTTGAGAAGAGTTTTGTATTTTTTGCATTCTTTTCTACTTCGATTCAATTCTCTCTTGATTTTATTTTTTCTTTCCTGTTTTCATCCATATGATTACTTTCTTATCATGGTTTTCTTTCATTTCTTTCACCTGTCTTATTTAACGTTCTCGTGAACGTTCGCTTTTTCTTTCTGACAGCCACGTGAACTTCATCATACTTACCGATGGCTTTATTGCTTTATACAATTGGTCATTTGATGTATGATTTGCCTAATTACTGCCATTTTTCGAAGATTTGAGAAACTCGCAAAGGATCTCGCGTGCGTATAAGTAAGGAGATTCAAACCTTATTATTGGCTCGCTGCTTCTCTCTTCCACTGGATTGTTGCGAAAATCTGTTGCAAGCTGAATCCCAGAAATGATGCATTTCTGGGGATTCAGAACTAAAGATGGCCAGCTTTTTCCAGGAAAAATGAGGAATCGGGATTTCGAACCGTCTTTGCAGAAAAAAAACGATGGCCGCTATAACATGTCATTCAACAATATATTAAATAAAATTTGAAATGCCTGAATCTCTAGTACTTCAAGTGAAAATATGTTGCATTTCGATCAAGATAGATCGATTTTTTACTAGATTTCTAAATTTTTCACCCAAAAGAAAGAACATTCTACCAAGTTATTTGATTTTGAATTGGAAAAGAATAATTCGCATAAAAACTTCATGTGTGATAATTCGAACGAAAAATATAATAATTTAAATTGAAAAATAGTTGAACTGAACTCTCGCTACGCGCCGCGCCGGGTACGGGAAGCGGCACGCCGCATACCTCAAAGAAATTGTTTTCAAAAGAAGACGGGCAAGCTAGGGCAGAAAATTTCAACGCCACTTTATTGTGGACACCTTCCCGTGTACAACACAGTAAGAATCGAAGCGGCCTAATGCGGCCTGGATAACTAATCCTTCATTAAATTCCGGAATTTTTACTGCGTGAAATAGAGAAAGGAGCGCAAGCATTCCGACATCTCCTACAGACGCATGCATTAATATTTCCACTTCAAACTAGTACAGAAATATTCTACATTCCTCAGCGATTTAAATCCACGAGGTCAGGAAATACTGTTTAGCTTGAAACTCCTTAATTTAACGCTATGGGATTTCGAATCACTGTGCCCCGGAAGGAAATGAGCCCAATGGTTTTATGATAATAAAATTTGAAAAATAGCCTCATTTAATCTATCATGACTATTTAAAGTTGAGAAATGAATAAAACGGAAACGCAATGAAGAGAAGTAGAAACTGTAAGAATAAATGAACCAGACGGTTTAAACTCGACGTGTTGGTTCAAAGCAATCCTGTAACTCGATTTAGTGCGACAGTGCTATAGCACGAGGGCGAAAGTTCACGTTCCGAAATGGTAGGTGTTAAAAGATTCAGTGGATCGAACGGCTGAAGCGTCACGCTAATTCCGCCGGATGCTGCTTTTATATCTACATTAGTATCGACTTGCGCTATAGGACGACGGCCTTAGTTATTATTTAGGCACGGTAAATGCCAGGGCGTGAGTTTCTTCTCCTTAAATATTTTAGGTCTGCAAATTTCAGGAGCTCCTAGTAAAGTTCACGATATTTATCATTGGTTTAATTTTATATCACTACTCATGTATTAAAATCTTAACTGAATAGAATTATAAGATTATGCATTTCTCACAGAAGTGTGGATGCAGTTTCGACCAAAGTAAATAAAAAGAAACAAGTCTTTTTGAGCCAGCCTACATGATTTATAAGTAGGTACAATTGTTTATCATTGTGATTCTAGACCAATTGTTTCCGGGTAGAGTAAGTACCTATGAAATGAAGTAATGACTCTTGAGCGATATAATATAATCCAGGTGTTGTCATTATTGAATGGTTTGCAGAAGTATAATTCACATTGAGCCATCAACGAAAAATTTCAAGTAGTATTAATTATTTTGACTTTGACGCGAATGTTCTTGAGTAGGATTAGTTCCTCTGAATTGATGTAATGACATTTAAGTGACAAATTCCAGATATTGTCATTATTGGACATTTTCAGAAGTATAATTCACTTTGAGCCATCGAAAGGAGATTTCAAAGAGTATTATTTATTTTGAGCTAGAAACAAATATTCTCGAGTAGAACTAGTACCTCTGAATTACGGTGATGACTTTTGAGCGACATAATACAGATATTGGCATTATTAAATGGTTCTAAGAAGTATAATTCACTTTGAGTCATCGACAAAAGATTTCAAGTAGTTAGAATAATTTTGAGCTAGGCACAATTGTTCTTGAGTAGATTTAGTACCTCCGGATTAAGGTCATGATTTTCCGGTAACAAGGTCCAGATATTGTCATTATTGAATGATTTGAAGGAGTGTAATTTACTTTGAGCTATCGACAAAAGATTTATAGTAGTATAAATAATTTTAAGTTAGACACAATCATTCTCGAGTAGAATTAGTATCTGAGAATTGAGGTAAGGATTTTAGAGTGACATATTACAGATGTTTTCGTTATTCAATGATAATAAGAAGTACAATTCACTTTAAGGCATCGACAAAAGATTTCAAGTAGTATCAATTATTTTGAGATAGCCACAATTATTCTCGAGTAGAATCGGTAACTCTGAATTGAGGGAGGATTTTCGGATGACATATTTCAGATATTTTCATTATTGAACCATTTGTAAAGTGTAATTCACTTTGAACAATCGACATAAGATTTCGAGTAGTATAAATCTTTTTGAGCCAGACACAATTATTCTTGTGTAGAATTGTTACCTCTGAATTGGGGTAAAGATTTTCAAATGACGTATTCCAGATATTTTCATTATTGAATTATTTGAAGAAGTATAATTCAATTCGATCCATCGACAAAAGATTTCAAGTAGTATCAATTATTTTGAGCTAGCCACAATTATTCTCGAGTAGGATCAGTAACACTGAATTTAGGTAAGGATTTTCGTGTGACATATTCCCGATCTTTTCATTGATGAATGATTTGAAGAAGTGTAATTCAATTTGGTCTATCGACATAAGATTTTAAGTAGTATAACTCATTTTGAGCAAGACACAATTATTCTCGATCAGAATTAATCCCTCTAAATTGAGGAGAGGATTTTCGAGTGACATATTCCAGATGTTCTCATTGTTTAATGATTTGAAGAAGCGTAATTCAATTTGATCCATCGACATAAGATTTTAAGTAGTATAAATCATTGTGAGCCAGACACAATTATTCTCGATCAGAATTAATCCCTCTAAATCGAGGTAAGGATTTTCAAGTGACATATTCCAGATATTTTCATTATTGAATGTTTTGAAGAAGTGTAATTCAATCTGATCCATTGACATAGGATTTCAAGTAGTATACGTCATTTTGAGCCAGACACAATATTCTTGTGTAGAATTGTTACCTCTGAATTGGGGTAAAGATTTTCAAATGACGTATCACAGATATTTTCATTATTGAATTACTTGAAGAAGTATAATTCGATTAGATCCATCGACAAAAGATTTCGAGTAGTATCAATTATTTTGAGCTAGACACAATTATTCTCGAGTAGGATCAGTAACACTGAATTTAGGTAAGGATTTTCGGATGACATATTCCCGATATTTTCATTGTTGAATGATTTGAAGAAGTGTAATTCAATTTGATCCATCGACATAAGATTTTGTGTAGTATAACTCATTTTGAGCCAGACACAATTATTCTCGAGTAGAATTAGTACATCTGAATTGAGGTGAGGATTTTCGAGTGACATATTCCAGATATTTTAATTATTGAATGTTTTGAAGAAGTGTAATTCAATTTGATCCATCGACATAGGATTTCAAGTAGTATAAATCATTTTGAGCCAGAAACGATTATTCTCGAGTAGAATCAGTTCCTCTGAATTGGGGTGATGATCATCTAGTGACATAAACCAGATATTGACATTACTGAATGATTCGAAGAATTATAATCCACTTTGAGCCATCGACAAAAGATTTCAAGTAGTATCAATTATTTTGAGCTAGCCACAATTATTCTCGAGTAGAATTAGTAACTCTGAATTAAGATAAGGATTTTCGAGTGACATATTCCAGATATTTCCATCATTGAATGATTTGAAGAGGTATAATTCAATTGGATCCATCGACAAAAGATTGCAAGAAGCATAAATCATTCTGAGCCAGATATAAATATTCTCGAGTAGAATTAGTACCTCTGGATTGAGGTAAGGATTTTAAAGTGACATAGTCAAGATATTTTCATTATTGAATGTTTTGAAGAAGTGTAATTCAATTTTATCCATCGACATAGGATTTCAAGTAGTATAAATCATTTTGAGCCAGACACAATTATTCTCGAGTAGAATTAGTAACTTTGAATTAAGGTAAGGATT
>WSXT02051859.1:0-12938 GCA_011762715.2 Neuroterus valhalla
CAATTATTAGGGGGGGGGGCGGTGAAGGGAGCCGTGCATGGTTCCCCCCAGGCCCGGATATGTTCTTGGCACCCCTGGTTCTAAAATCGCTCACTTTGTCGAAGAAGGCGTTGATTTCAGGACAGTGAAAGTACGTGGCCTTGCGTTCGCAGACAACAAGATCGTTACGGCAGAATCAGGCGATTTTCGGCAGAGGATGCGTAACAGAGTGAATACCAGCATGGAGAGCATAGGCCTCAAGATTAACGTGAATTGAATGAAAATGATGTGTTTGAAAGTAAGGATGCGGAAACGAAATGCAATATTGTCCTAATGAAGAGAGGATACAACGAGTCAATAATTTCGTTTCTCTTGAATGTTTATTCACTGCTGACAGGTAAATATACATATGCAACGATTTACATGTGTATAAATGAGGTTAGGAAGATTATTATCTGTGTGCGTACGGACCATCACTTAGAGTACAAATGTAACAAATGAAGATAAAATCTGGGAAAAAGGTCTGTGCTTGCAACATTTGTGCTGTAGGATAGCGAGATCTGGACGGATCAAGAAGAAGACAAGAGCAAACTTAACGCGATCGGCATGCGATTTTTGCGCAATATGTGCGGTAGAACGCTAATGAAAAAAGTGGGTAATGAGAGGGTTCCCATAGAATGTGGTGTAGGAGAAAAAACGTGACAAGAGGAAAATAGGTTCTCTGGCGTGGTTCGGTCACTTTGAGAGAATAGGTGAAGGACAATTAAGAAAGCAACTGTATTTAGGTACAGTGAACGGCAGCGTACTCATAGGCAGACCAGAGAAAGAATGGATAGGATGTGTGAATGAGAACCTGGAGACAAGAGATACAAAGAGCCATAGAAACACAAAACCTATAGAAAGATCCATAGATGTAACAGGAGCAAGAGATGTATGAAGAACAATTGTATATAGAAAGAGAAGTGAAACCTGAAACGAAAGATTTTGGATACTGATTTGGGGATGTACTCAAATTATGTGAACGTTTATAATACATATAAATATATAAAATGGAACACCTGCATTCTATGTATATAAAACAATTTGAATTTTGTACTGGGAAAATATCTGTGATTATCCAAACTTCGTGCATTAAAAATATATTAAGGTACTATGGATATTATAAATTCGCTGATATAGAATAAAACTCAAGAAGTAATTTTAAAGCATAACTTTTTCATCATTTTTAAGACCCAGTGGCATGAATATATGAGAAAAAGTTATCACCAGCTATCGGAACTCATAATTCTACATGATTCTTTCGAAAACTATCTTGATGATAATCGCACAACGGTCGATGAAGAGTTCGAGCTGCATTATTTTCCTATTGCAAGAGATACTCTAGCCGAAATTTGGAATTCTTTCGTGATGGACGGTAACCCGGTTGTGGCAAAATATATCGACCCGGATTTGAATGAATCGGAAGACGAAGAACCAACCTGGAACCAAGAATGGTCTTGTCTGCAAGTGCAAGAATCACAGTATATCTTCATCAAATCAGAAATTGTAACGATGTCAAATATTGCGGATGATGATGATTGGATGAGCAACGAATGCACATGCGTTGACTTGATACTGACTCTACAGTCGTGTATATATAGCCATGATCAGGTATTGTGTGAATCCATGGATAGAAGTGAAGCGGCTGGTTTGTCATCTGAAACATATAAAATGATCTGCCCAATGGGCAGACCGTTGTTCTCAAACGCCATGTCGGCATACGGCCACCGGAGCCAGAAGGAGGAATTAGCCAAAAATCGATTGCTATGAAATGGAGATGCACTAACGAGATCAGAACGGAAAAGACTGAATCCTAGGCATTGCCATAGGACGTGTTCAAGGTCCTCATCTATTTGAGGATCGCAAGGGCAGCTAGGAGAGTCTACGATGTTCGTATGAGCTAAGCTAGCTCTGAGTGAATGGTGATCACTTCTCATGCGACAGAGGGATACAATCCACTCCCTTCTAACGATTAACTTTGCGAACCAGGGTTTTCTTCGGATTTCGTAAAAGTGTTGTGTGTATAAAGTACCGGAGTGCTTGCCCCTTGTTTTAGAATATTTTCGACAAGTATTGTTGAGTTGTTCTCTGGAAGAGCTGACGAAGTCCGATGAACCCATGTTCAGGAAAGGAGCGCTGATAGACGCGGATTTCGCGGTCACATCTGCGAGTTCATTTCCCGGGATTGGTTGAGGAGACGCTTTCTGGTAGTCCTCAAGCTGCTCAATAGCATTTGGTTAGAAAGCCTATTTCATAACTTATTTGAGGAGAGAAAGTGTGATTACTGTATGGTAATTCAAAGAGAGGATGATGAGAAGATCTGCGTATTTGATGTAAAAGGTTCCAAGTCTTATTAAAGGCTGCCTAGAGTGAGAATATGTCAGTGATTCTATGAGGGCTGTTTTGACGTGTATTATTCTAGAAATCATCTAGCTTATTTGTAAGGAAGTGATTAAAGTTTGAGAAAGACTTGACGATATACCTTATGGCTAGAAGACTGAACCGAAATGTGAGGAGAGGGGAGGGGGGAGGGGCTTGCAGGCTCATGCTTACAAGACATTCATGAGGGTACTTGTCCTATAGCCTACGACTAGTCGTAGGGCTTGATTCCTAATTTTTTCCAGTTTACTGAAGAATTCATGATTTTGGAACGTATAAATATTGGAGCCGTAATCCAAACAGCTCCTTATTAGAGAGTCATAAATCGTGATGAAAGTATATGAGTGGGCCTTCACCACACGCCTCTCAAGACTCTTTCGATATTTGGGGTTCTTCTAAGTTTTTCGATTAGATATTTATAGTGTTCGTTGAACGTGAATAATTAATTTGCAATTATTCCCAAAAATGCGACGTACGTTGAGGGCTTGATCAAGAAGTTGTTTAGATTCAAAGTATATCCAAGGTCATCAATATTCAATTTTGGTTTGTTTAAGAGGACTAATTTTGTTTTCTCAGAGCAAAGATCTAAACCACGCTCCGTGGGAAATTCTATGAATGCGTTGAAACACAGCTGTGGGGATGTGATGCACAGTGAAGGGTCACTACTGCATCTGACTTAGACCATGATGTCATTTGCAAATACAAGTATGATACATCCTGGGGGCAATAGTTTGTGGAGCTTGCGAGTGTAAACAGAATACATTATGGGACTCAAGATGCAGCCCTGGGGAAGGCCCACTGTGCTTACTCTAGGTCCAACCAGTTCACCATTGATATTGAAATAAATGTTCTTGCATGAGATAGAGTTATAAACAAATTTTGCTATAGCTTGAGGTACGCCTAAATTTCCTAGATATTCCACTACAAATTGTGAGATCTCTCTGGAAAAGGCACCTTCAAGGTCAAAAAACGACCTGCTGTGACCTCACCCCTGACCAAACCCGTCCAAACTTCGTGGATAGAAAGGCCAAATTGTCAGCGCAAGATTTACCTTCTCTGAAACCGAATTGTGATGGCAAAAGGTGAAATTCATATTCAAAGTACCAATTGTGTCTGTTGTAAATAGGTTTCTCCAATAAATCAAATAAACAAGAGGCTAAGGATATTGTTCGAAACTTACCTGGCGTTGAATAGGGAATGAATAATACCAGGAAGGTGTTCCAAGAAGGTGGAAAGAAGCCGATCAGCAAGATATCATTATAAACTTTTAGGAGGATGGTATTAGCTTCAGGTGAGAAGTGACTAATGATATTATTATCAATTTTGTCAAGTCCCGGAGAAGATATAATTTTCAAGAAAGGAATAGCTGTAGCAAGTTCATTTTCGCTGAATGGAGCCTCGAGAAATTGGTTGGGCCTAAAGTCGATGTGAAAATTGTCCTGCAAAACAGTTTAAGGGCACATCTCCACCGCAAGATCATGCCGATTTGAAATCACCTAACAATGTGCCGAGTAAGATGTTGTTGCTGGTTGAGTGAATCTTTCCTTGAAAATTTGTATGACTCTCCAAACTTTGGAGATAGATGATGTTATATCTAAGGACTCGCAAAAGTTTTGGAGGGATTTCCTCCTAGCTTCATTGAGGGTGCGTTTAGCTTTAGCTGTAAGTTTTTTGTAATTGAAATAGTTGAAATAATTAGCTCATTTTCTAAATTCAATGGAAGCTTTACACCTATCCTTAACAGCACTATCGCATGCCTTATTCCACCATGGAGCTGGAACAACAGGTTTGTTTTTGCCTGTGCGTACCTGGTTTGATGGTTTGGGAGTGGGCAAAGGTACCCCGGATGACAAGATAGCCTCATCTGCACATTTTACAAAAGAATCGTAACGAGAAACAGGGTCTGATGCAGTCATTTTGACAAACCTGAGCACTAACCCATAAGTAGTAATGTGCAGTAAAATCCCCACCAATAAAAACATTATTGGCATTGACATAACTAAGTCTACGAATCTTTTCCAGGTATTTTCTGGGATTCTTCATCCCGCAAAGGGGACCCAGTAAACGGGAACGATAAGGAGTTGACCAATTGGGGTATCAATGGAAATCGAAAGGGTTTTCAGACTATTTTTAATGTTCAGTATGGAGGATATCCTTGAAAAGGTTATTCCTCTTCTCTATTCTTCTTCTTATTGCAATTGCGAACCCACACGATTTTCCGTGGCCCTGTCAGATCTAATGATGTTAAAATCTTTACTTACTGAGAATGCTTTATCAGCTTTAGGGAAAGTTTCACGAAGTGGTAGGATGTCGAAATCCTTTGAAATAGGGAAAGGAGGGGGCTGAAAAATTTGTTAGAGGGGGGGGGGGTGGAGGCAAAGGAGAGGAAGGAGAAGAATAGGATTTTGTAGTGGATTCCTATTTCTTGCAGAGTCCAGGGAGTCTAAGAGAAGGGACGGAGTTTCCTTGAAAGAGAAAGATCTCTGTGAAGTAGAGGGAGGAGCAGAAGGGGAAGAGGTCGGAACACCTCTAAGTCCCGAAAACTTATTTCCATTCAAGAGGGATTTACTGTGGTCCCCTTTCCTGGGTTTGAGAATGGCTTTTGCCTTCACGAATTTGAGGCAGTGCTGGATGGCATAGAATCGGAAGTCCTTCTGGGAAACGAATGCCGGGCATTCTTTTAATTCCGGAAGATGTGAGTCGGAGCAGTGAACACACTTGGGGGAGCATTGGGGCAGGGAGAATGGCCGGTGTGAGGGTCGAGGCCACCGCAACGTTTGCAGCGAGCCTTCGAGCGGCACTGCTTGCTGATATGCCCATATCGAAGGCAATCCTAGCTTATGTTTACTGGAGGAACGTATGCTTCCACGATAGTAGGCGTATTGTAAATGGCCACCTTTTCTGGGAGGCTTCTACCTTTGATTGTGAGCAAAATCAAGCGCGAGAGGACATAAGAGACTCATTTTGTCTCCTTTTCAATCACTTTCCTGTACAGGCGTTGATCATCTAATGTCTTAGTCCTGTGTGTCTTGCTGAGGATAATAAATTGTCTTTGATTTCCTCCTCGGATTATTTCAGAGGAATGCCGCTAATGTCACCCTGACAGGTGACAAAGTGAGGTGTAACACTGTCCCTCAAACCCGAGCTCCCGAAGGATTTGTCGTTTAAGATAAAATTAGCTTCGCGAGCTGGCTTAAGCGTCACTGAAAATTTCCCAAATCCCGAGCTTCTAACATCAACGATTAAGTTTTTGAAAGTGTGATTGAAGATTTTGGCGAATTTGAATCGGTCTAGATCTTCATCTGCAAGGTCAGGGTTAGGAAGACGTTCGATTACCACCTTACCCGGCCTTCGTTGATTTTCATCGTACCGGTAATCTGGAGTAATTCGCTTACGGGGGCCATCATTAGATCCCCTCGGATTATCACTAGATTGGCAGTTGCTTGTCTGCGTTACGTTATTTACTTGAGTAACATGGATTTCAGTGTCCATCGCTTCTAATTCGTCGTTGTCTCCCTTCGGAAGAGGTTTTCTTGCGGCGTTCGTTTCGTCACTGTCGAGTGGTTTGTGCATCTTTAATCCGGTAAAGTTTTCGTCAGGTTGGGGGGGCAAGTTTAAATGTTTTCAAGTTTATCAGGCGTTTGGCGCCTCAAAAAACATCTGAGGAAACATTACTGGGTGGGTCGGTTGTTATACTGGTTATACTCACCAGGGGGTCTGGGATCTCCTTGTTTATAGAGGCCATGCCTCTTTCTGGGGAAATTACCGCGCCAGAACGTGAGCCCGCGCGCAGCGTGTCCGCTTTGCCGCTTCGAAGGTTATACCTCCTGCCATCGAAACTCTTCATTAACACAAATGAGTAGAAAAAAAGAACTACTACGAGGAGTCCACACGCACTGTGAGGCAACACTTGCACTTGAAAATCTCGGAAAATCAACCTCTCAAAAAACCGCCGATTCGTGACCGCACACGACCCATGATGGAATCGTAATGATTTGCACATGATCATGCACAACGGCTTTCTCCCAACACCTATTCCACTCCAAAAAAACCCCAAATTATTTGTTCCTCTTCCTAAAGATAGTGCAAAATCCTAATTTTGGCCGTTCTCCATCAGTTTATCCTTCAACTTCACCTCTGTTGCAAACCATCCCAATTATAAGAAAATTCCCTCGACTTTCACTGTCCAAGTTTGCAAAGGTCGTAACAGAACCCACTTGAGAAATATGCGGACCCTACTTTGCATCTTAAAAAAAATTGTGAGAGTTCACAAAAAAGCTACCCACGGAGAAGAAAGTACTGGAACTCAGAAAGTCAAACCACCATCCATTCTCTGTCGCAAGGATGGCCAGAGTCTGTGTATTTTTACTCTACTAGATTCGTGCGATCCTGTAGAGTGTTAAGATGATGAGGACATTGACGTTGAAAGTATCGATCAAGCACTTTTCACAGCGGATAGTTTGCCAAATGAGCCAGATGTTCCAATTGAGGGGGGAGATACCTTTAGAATTTCCAAAAAATCGATTTGGTTTTCTACACATATTTTGAATGCATAATTTGTTCAAAATATACTTCGAAGAGAAAAGGGTGTATTATCAAATATTTATAGAGATATTGTCAAAAAATGACAGAGTCACTTATCAGGTAAGCTATACCGTAACGAATCTTTAAACGTTATTATCTCGGAACTGTCTATTCAAAAACTGCTCGTGCTGTAACTTGGGAAGTTATTGACCGATTAGGCTGAAATTTCCAGGGGCTTCTCTTTATAGTCTTATTTTGGGGTCAAAACTGTTGAAAAAATAGTCAAAAATTTGGACCTTCGTTTGGAAAGCAGATATCAATTTTTATTTTCAACTGTTTTCTTTTTTTATAGTTCCATCCTCCCCTTTAACATACCAGTAATCAAACAAAAAAACCTTTTTTATCTCAGATGAATAGAAAAATTTTGACAGCTGCAGCAGTTCTCGATGCCTCGGAGCAGACTCTTGAAGAAATATTCTGCAGGGCCGCCACTTTATAGGAGAAAAAATAAAATCACATGTTTTTTTAATTTTGAACAATGTAACAAAAAGTTGGTACAATTAATGAATGATGTAGTTATTTCATCGACTTGAAAAACATTATTTGGAATTAACTGATTTTTCCCTTCCTAAAGGTATCTCGCCCCTTTATCAGTCTCTTTCTTAAAGCTTGGAAAGTGATTAAACGAAAGATGAGTGATAAGGTTTATACCGAAGTTCATTTATTACTCGCAAGTGCATAATGCAATTCTCATTGTGATACAAAATAATTATATTGACAGTTTACCATAAATTACAATATTGAACTAGTTCCTGTTGATAGAGTATCGTAAGAGAAGGTTCCTATAAATGATAATACTACCCAAGGTTCATTGCAAACTGCAATATATTAGATAAGATGTTATGAAGTATTGTAACTAATGAATAATCCTAATCGTTCGATTAACATACCAGTTTTTCCCTATTATCCGGAAAATGAACGGTGATTTACAAAGTTTCTTATCTTACGCAAGATTTCGGGGGGAGGGAGGGAGGTTGACCGACTCTTACGAAATCTTATATAGGAAGAGGGGAAGGGAGGGGCAAAAAATGGATAAGAAACGTCTCACGTAATTTGATTAAGGCTCCTTAGCTTGGGAGAAGATATCGCCCAATGGATTATTGTACTGGCTTCGTGAAAATCTCCACATGGGATTTTTGCTACAGATATCTTTGACACGTGGCCTAAATTTATTCAATATTGGAATATTGGTTCATATACTCTCCCCTTTACGGGATTTAGAGTTTTTGCATAACACCTCTCCTCAACATCTACTAACCTCTCCTATACATAACCTCTCTAGAGTGCGAGGCGGGAATCAAACCCGCAGCCAGACGGAGTAGGCCCAAAGCTCATGCCTTACCAAATGACCACTACTATTTATTCAATGTAATAATGAATTTTTAGATGACACACATAAAAGAAAACTTTTCCTGTATTTTATGATTGCAAAGTATAAATTATCTGACACCTCCAAAACTTTTTCCAAAATTTCATAAGCTTATGTCACATATACTCAAAATTTCGGTTATTGGCGTAAATTTTTGTCAAAGAAAAATGAAAAATACATCTATCTCCCCCCTCTCCGTCTAATATATGGATATAAGATTTCCTTATTGCAGATTAACATATTCAGTGGTTATTTGTTGTTTTTCTTCTAAGTGCCAATGTTTGCTGTGAAACAAGTTATTTCCTTGAAGAGTCCTTAAATACAAGCTGCGCTTTCCGCATTGTTTCAGTATACGCGAAGTTGAAGAATGTTATATTTTTCTTGGAAGATTATATTATTTTTATTTCTTGAATGTTGACTTTTCAAATATTGGGTTAACTGTTTTTATTCAGTGGTTTTCGTGATCTCCGTTCCGATTCTTATTCTAATTGATTGAGCTTGAAACATTCATGCCTGGACGTTTATATGTTTTGTAGACTATTGATTTTTTTCTCTTGAAGTAACAAATTTCTGTCTACACGGAACCGAAATATTTTTTTGTTTCTTTTCAAAGAATGTATACAAGCGTGTTGTTCATATTTACGGGTGCAGTTGTACTACTTCTGATTGTTTTTAACTTTTTTATGGGGGATAGAAGATTGAGAACATTTGCATCACAGTTTCCCGGGCCTCTAAGCCTTCCATTTGTGGGAGATTTGTATGTTTTTATTGGAATGAATACCGAAGGTATTTGTCATATAATATGATTCATTATAAATTGTAAACGTATCGAATATTTTGATGATTTTAAAATTTGTGGTCAGGAATGCTGATGAAATACAGCCACATGGCTGCAACTTATCCATCTCGACTTCGAATTTGGTTGGGTAACATGCTGGTCATAATCATCTATAATCCTGAGGATGTCAAAGTAAAGAAAAATTTCAATAAATTATTAATTAGCTATGATATTCTACAACCTTATCTATTAATTCCTCGAATTTCTCACCATTAGAGCTCCAGTGTTTTCTTTCGATTTTTGCGTGTTTTGTGTCTCGCGACTTATTATATCATGTCAATAGTAGGAGTGAACTCCCTACAGTGGATAGCAAAAATTTATAGCTTGAAGTGAACATAAAGTGCAATATAAATTAAGGAGATCTCATGACATAAATGAAGTTGATATTTTCAGCTATGTGGTCAGATTTCAGTAGAAAAGACTTTATAAGCCTGTGAAAAGTTTTTGTTAGTATTTTGAATTGTTGAAATTTTGTCCACTGTTGGTCAGTTTGCCCTACAGTGGAAATCGATTCTATACCGCAAAATTGTACGGAAAGATGTACTTTTAGGTATCGATAGGATAAATTTTATACCTACGCTACTTTCGAAACAAACAGAAAAGTGTTATAATTATTATTTCGAAAAATATTAAATGTTTGGTGATTTCCAAATAATATTCTGACGAGGTATTTTCCTATCAGTTGAGATGAGGACTTGATGGCAATTACTTGTCCATACCGATCTCCCTTATACGCATTATTATTCCAAATATTTTATAATATGTGATTTTCTAGTAATTTTCGTGTATAAGTTACTATTTTCATTACACAAGAATCTTTCAATGACAGAGCTACATGATTATACCAGGATGAGTGCCTTATATTTACTCCTTAAAAACTTGCCTTGAAATTTATTATGAAATTGTTTGTTTATAAAGAATTTGGATTTTTTTCAACTATATATAATGTGTATATTTATTTTTATGTATATGTATACACATATAAATTAAAATTTGGTTAAACAATCACCGCAGGTTCCGTCTGGGAGCATGTGTCATTCAGGAAAATGGCATAGGCTGCCAGTCGAACCGCGGTAAAATACACCTATGGACACGTCTCACGACCTCGAGCTGAGCAACCATATGCACGACAAAATCACAATAAAGGGCTGGCGAAACGCTCGTGTGTCCTAAGGACACGGAGCGACCCAAGTATGACTGCTCTTTGCATCCATCCCGCAAGTGCCACGGCATTTTTTTGGCACACGGGTATGGCTTTCAGGTTACTAACAAGTGAAGGTGTCGCACCTCCAAGAGCACCGATAGAAAGAACGATTCATTTGACCGAATATCCTTAATGATGGCGCTGCTGGTGTTCTCTGAGATCTTTTTACCTCTCTTATCTCTCGGTTTCCTTGACTTTGATGTTGAAGTCAGCCGGGGCAGAAAATTCGATCACGAAAATGATTCGGTCACGTTTGTCAAGGAGCACGATGTTGGGTCTTGTGTGTTGGATAGGGGCTATTGTCGAGGAATCGTTGTTCCAGTAGATTCGGCACTCCCCGTTCTCAACAATAGACTCTATCCCCCTTGGAGCGTTCAGCGGGGCAGGGTCGCGGCCAACGCCATAAGAGCAACAATGACGGTGGTAAAACTCTTAAGGTAGCGTTGTGTCTGTACAAATACGTCGTTCCTGCGTGAATAGGGCATTTGGATAGTATATACCATAGGTACTCAGGACGCTTAAGACACGCCCTGCACCTATCGCTGGAAACCTCTTGACGTTACATGCTTCTACGGCATGCTAAGGTGGAAATCACATCGTCCTGACACGCGAAAATGAAACTCTCGTTACCTGAATTGAGTCCAGGTGATTTCAGAAATGCAAACTTTAACTCATGTGACGAGGATTGATCTTTTACAATTTTGTAAAAGTTTCCGTGCATCACCTTGTCTTCATGTTTTTTCAGGAAGTTATTCGCCTCCGCTTTCTTCACCTGTGCTTTAAGGAGTGAGGCATTCTGATGGAGTAGTTGACTGTCCTTAGTACCACAGTACTTAGGATGATTTGGTTGTATAGGCACTCAAGAGTGAGAAGTCCGCGTCCGTTTTTACGGCGTGTGATGTATAAGCACGGAATGGACGAGTTGCTATGCAAGCTTTTCTCCGTATGCATCATCTTGTGCGTAGTAATGTCAAGGGCCATGGAACCACCCTAAACGAATAGAGTAGAACTGCGACGGCAAGCATGTTAGTCACAGATATCTTGTTCAATGACGACAGGTTGGACGACCGAATCCGTCGGAGCAGGTGTTTGTATCTGCTTTGGAGAACCTCCTCCACAGATGTTGTATCTTGAATGCGGCGCTCAGGCACGCCCAGGTATTTGTAGGTTTCTCAAGCGCTAAGGTATCTGATAGCACTTCGGTCCACAAGCTCAGGGTCCTCATCAATACCTGCTATTCCTCCACGTTTTAGATGAATCTTGGCACACTTATCCAGTACAAAGTCCATACCGATTTCTCGTGTGTATCTTCCGACGATACTAAGAGCATCTTCAAGATGCTCTTTTCCAGAAGCATAGATCTTCAAGTCATCCATATAAAATATATGAGTGACCTTATGCTCACGAACATTAGTACCACCACAGAGATATCCATGAGAATCACGAAGTGCGAGGGATAGAGGCAATAGTGGGATTTAAGAGAGGAGAGGGCTCATTGCGTCACCCTGAAAGACACCTCTCTGGAAAGTGACTGCTGGTAGTCACACGATGTTTTCCAGAAGTGATAGTAAATCTGGTCTTCCGAAGAGGCATTAATCTCTCAATGCATCCTACTGTATCTGAATGAACCTTTGAGCTTTTCAACCGACAGATGATAAGTTTATGGGGAGTTGAATCAAAAGCTTTCTGGTAATCAATCCAGGCCATCGAAAGATTGCGTTTGTAGGTGTCAGCGTCTTTGCAGACACTCCTCTCGATCATTGGGTTCTCCCGACATCCTGCTGCGCCTCTTTTCGATCCTCGTTGTTCGTGAATCTCACTTCCTACAGGCCCAATTAGGGATCTCCGAATGTTGATGTGTAGAAGTGAACTTCTTCCACCAAAAGTTCCTAATACAATCTGGACCATCAGCGAAGTTCTTCGTGCCTCTCAATGCTTTTTTTACCTCCTCAGCAGTGATTAGTGGGCATTCCCTCTCGGATATTATGAGGTTATTGCACAGATCCTCGAAACGTATGATGTTCTCAGTGCCCCCATTCAATGGATATATATGCACATTTCATCGAATTTGCCGTTAACAAATTTTTAACAAACATTTTGAGACATGTACTTTCGTTCAATATTCAACCCATCATAAACTAACAAAGATTATAAACTAAAAAAAATTGTAGAAAATCGATGAATTTTTTCTGGCTCAAAGGTATATAACCGCTTAAAGTAATTGTTCTCATCATCGGTGCTCTTGGAGGTGCGAAACCTCTACAGGTTAGTAACCTGGAAGCCATACCCGTGTGCCAAAAATACGCCGTGGCACTAGAGGGATGGATGCAAAGAACAATTATACTTGCATCGCTCCGTGTCTTTAAGACACACGAGGGTTTCGCCGGCCCTTTATTGTGATTTTGTCGTGCATATAGTCACTCGTCCCACGGTCGTGAGACATGGACATAGGTGTATTTTACCGCGGTTTAACTGGGAGCTTGTGTTATTTTTCCTGAATGACGGTTGCTCCAAGGTGGACCCTGCTGTGTTTGTTTAACCAATAT
>WSXT02051870.1:0-12938 GCA_011762715.2 Neuroterus valhalla
TCTGCATATGCTAAAGAGTAAATCTTACTGGTGCCTAGGATCGTGCCTCCCTTCCCTTTCACTCTCAGCTTTTCCTCTAGGTCTGCCAACAGAATACTAAACAGCAAAGGACTGTACTGGTCGAACCGGGCAAATACTTTCCACCGAACAGATCAATGAATTCTCACTGATTCTGAGTAATCAACATCTAGCTTCTTTTATCATACAAATTTCTTCGAAAACCTGTGAAATGTCACTAGTTCAAATTAAAAAAACGGAGATTCAATTAAATCCGCGAAATTAAATCCTTACAAAAAACCAATACCTGCTTATTAGGGATGAGAATGAGTTTGTCAAAGACTTGGACGCGCTTTACAAACCTCCGTCTGAGGAAACAATCACACGGATATGGACGCGAAGTACAAACTTTTGCAGGGCAAGATGAAAGAAATTCTTTTCACCCTGAATAACTTGATGCTCAACACGGATATTTAGACGGAGTCGATGAAGAGGAAGTATTTCGTTAGAATCTCATTACATTATTTGAATGGAAGGTTATTTTACATCAATTTGAAACATAAGTTCTGAAGACATTTTCGAATGTCATAAATTTTGATAATTTATTTTTTCATTTTTCTCATAAACTGAAATGAAGTCAGTGTGGAGCATACACCCTGATTATGTGAAGGCTGTGACTACCGAATATGGCGCTAACATCGTCGGCGCCTGTCGGAGAGTCTTCGGTGAGCCTGAGCACAATGCTTGCTTGGCGCACGACCTTCAGATCGCGCAATGAATACCCTTGGATTGCA
Source organism: Neuroterus valhalla (assembly GCA_011762715.2). Taxonomy (NCBI): domain Eukaryota; kingdom Metazoa; phylum Arthropoda; class Insecta; order Hymenoptera; family Cynipidae; genus Neuroterus; species Neuroterus valhalla. The sequence goes on from WSXT02051870.1 coordinate 792, forward strand.
CCAGAAGAACAAGGACGATGCGCTTTCGGTATCAGGTCCCGAATTCAGCGTGGATAAGATCAACGAAAGTGAGGCCGACGACGATGAGTTCGTACATGCGGCACCAGGTTTACCTTCAATTCAAATTTTAAAGGTTGTTTCGAAAAAAATGTAAAAAATTGTCGGGTTCTTCCGGAAAAGTAAGTGGGCGACTGAAGAGCTGAAGGCACTTCAGATGAGAGAATGGGGCAAGGCAGTCCGAGTACCCAAAACTTATTCAGGAAGCGCGGGCAAGGTGGGACTCAGTGTGCCAGATGCTAAATCAATTCCTCAAGCTGCCTCATCTCATTCGTCTAGGTTTGGCAAAAGTCGCGATGGAGAAGACTGCATTTTTCTATGCAGTTTAGCGAAAATGTTTGTCGATGGAACGTTTTATAGTTGCCCAAAACAATCCGGTCAGGTCTTAACAATTTTCGGATTGCCTAGTGGTAAACCAATAAAGTGTTATTCAAAAGAATTTTCTCAATTAGTATTGGAATCTAAAAAACCTAATTTGGTCTTTGATCCCAAAATAGTTTATGCAGATTTCGAGATGCAATTCATTCCGCTGTACGTGAAGTGTTTCCAAATTCGAGTCTGAAGGGTTGTTGGTTCCATTTGGGTCAAAGTTGGTAGAGAAAAATTAAACAGCTTGGATGGGGCATCGAATATAAAGATAAAAATTCGGAAATAGGATCATTTCAAAAAAACTTCATTAGTATAGCTTTCTCAAATCCACTCAATGTGGAAAATTGTTTCATTGAAGATCTCATGGCTTTCCGAACGTTAGATGATAGAGTTCAAAAATTTTGTGACTATGTTTTAGAAAATTACATACCTAGTGACTCTAGTGTTTTACAACTCAAATCAAAACATTTTCTTTTTGAAGCTCTAGAAGATGTGCAAATAGACGTATATATAATAATGCGCAGTATTGGGAAGAGGAGGAAAGAGATTTGAGAAAAAGAAGAACTTTTAAAAGATGATATGTTATTGTTTCCATGAGGTTTGTTAAGTAGATTTGAATTTGTTAAAAAAATTTCACGTAAGTTTTTACTAGTCTAGGTTTTAGCTAAAGTGAAATGAATCCCTCATACATTGGAATCTATGCAGTTTAATCTGGAATCTATTTCACATGACGACAGCTTCCACTAGCCTAATTATTTCTTTTTTTATATTATTTTAGTACAGTATTTATAGAATTGACGAAAACTTTCCGAAGCCTTATGATCCATATTGTATTATATAGTTTATTATACTGACAAAGCATTTTTCTCAACATTTTTCAAACACGCCACCAGCCTGTAGGGATAGAGGTCTCTTGAACCTACACGGGACGCAACTCGAAGTTTGACCCTTCGGGAAAACTGACCACGGGGCGCAACTCGGTCGCACCGGTTCAGAAAAATCCGTCATTTTGAGCAAGTGTATTCTATTGTCGACCCTTCTTATACAAGTAAGTCACCATTGTAATTAGTTTCTCATGATATTATTTCATTTTACACTTGTGCGTATTTTTCCATTTATCTTCATTTTGTTAGCTCATAGAAGAGTCAGGACTCAGGCATCCCAACGCCTTGATTTTAGAAGAAAGCTTGATGACAGAGCTTGAGAAAAGGTTTCGCAACTTTGGACGTCAAAAGTTGGCTGCTATGACCACTATTTCGGATCCCCGATTTAATATAATACCCTTCCAGAGTACTCTCTCCGCTTTAGATGCTGTTCGAGCCATGGGTAAGATTTTGAGTTCAGACTCTTCTGAATCATTTGTCCTAGTCACTTGTGAACATTTAAACTAAAATTCGTTTTCTGTTTTAGGAAAGGAGGTGGAAAACAAAATAAGAGTGAAATCGAATAGTTTTATTGATGTGGGGAGGGTGCAGAAACATCATCATCTGCATCTGCTTCCAATAATGATGATATTTGGGTGCGCTTTGCTTATATAAAGCATAGAAAACAGCTGGATACCGACCGAGATAACGCGGAAGGAATCCCCTTGGAGCTCAGCCAGTATCTGAACCTGTCTGTTCCATCACGCGCTTTTAACCCCTTCAACGCATGGCAGGATATGAAACCGCATCATCCGCACCTACATGAAGTGGCCATGGAGTATTTTTCAATCCTTGCACCATCGGTTCCTTCCGAAAGGTTTTTCTCTAAGGCGAGACTTATTATGGCTGAGCTGTGAAACAGGTTATCGGGAAATCGCCTGAATCAACTCGTTTTTTTTTATAAGTGTAGGGAACCACACTAGGCTGACCATCGATCAGCCCTACAGCAACAGCCCATTAGGCTTACTCCTGGACCACACCGAGAAAAGCGTGATCATGGGGAAAGAAAACAGAAAAGTACCAATAACCCGGACGAATCTGGTATACGCTGATATAATAAACGATGGGAACAATAAACTTTATTTAAAAACTTATGAATTATCATTTTTCTTCATTTATTATTATTCGTTTAATTAATAATTAATTTTAAATTAGCGCGGGCCCTCGAGACATGCGCATCGAACGAGGACTTGAGTATTTCGAGTCATAGACTCAAAGGCTTTGAGTGGAAGCTTCGAAGAAAAAGAATTGACAATCATCGAATCACAGCAGCCAACATTTTGCTTTTTAGTTCAAAATACCTTTACAAAAATCTTGAGAGTATAAATACTGAGCGCGAACCCAGCCGCACACCCACAGCGCGTGCACGGAGAAAAATGGAGGGCTAACTTGTAAAGGGCTAGCTTGGCCTCCAAGAGTGTCGAACGGGCCTTCCATGGATGATCAGCGAATGACTTCCTTTTGATGTTCTGCATAGAGCTAGGCTAGCTATCGAGAGAATCAAGTGAGCCTTTTTGGAGGGTCAAAACGCTTATCTTGTTTTCACCGATTTCGAAGCTCTACTGAATATCACATAGGCCATTCGGGATAGTCGATTACTGTGCGTTAATTATACGCGTAAGAATATACGTGTCACGTGACAACCATGCAATTCGCCTTAAGTAAGAAGACACTCGTGGGTTCAAAGCGCCATTTTGTGCAAAGGGTGCGACCGCAACGTACCAAAACCGTTTGAGGAAGTATCTATTTAGTGTTTGCAGTGCTATTAGAGGTTAAGGCATTATCAGAATATATTCCTTTCTTCCTGAATTTCTTAAATTTAGAAATATAGATCAGTTGATTGATCTAATGGTACATACAATGAAAAAGAGGTTGACTTTTTAAAATTCGAGATAATGAAATTTAGATAAGTAGCTTATGCACGTACATCTCATGCCAGGGTATCAAGAATGCCACATTATTTGTTTTAGCCGCTGAAATTTCATTACAATTCTTTTCGGAAACTGGGAAGACATTGGAGAAAGAAACACTGAGAATTCTCAAAATTTCAGTATCTTCTGCAATTGTGTTTATTAGGCAGAGCTTCGAAAAATCGAAAGAGCAGAACAGTTTTATAGGTTAGCAACTTTCAGATCAGCTGATCGTCGTGAAGTTGAAATGTATTTAATTGGATCGAGCGTATCTATTGTGTGCTATATGTAGATTCACATTTGATTTTTGCTCTACTCAATAATATGTAACTAGAATTTTTCTTCATTTCCAAACAAAATACTTTCTCCAGATCTTATATCCTTGATATACGTACAAGTAGACTACTCATGGCGGGGTCGTATACGTACGTAAAGCTGATGGAAAGTTGGCAGTGTAATAAAAATTTAATCAACATATTCAAAGGTATTCCATATACTTATTGATGAAATATTACGGCTTTTAATTTTTTGATTCTTTTTTGTTTGATACATATTCAAGAAGGATTATTCAATTTTTTCAGTATCTTACAGCATTAGACAAGCCGAAATCATCACATTAATTTTTTTTCCGGAAGGGATATTTTAATATCCCATTTCTAAAGGCAAGAATTTGGAGCTATATTTTAACTTTCCATTTCTAAAGGCTCATGAAAGTTGGTATCTTTATTAGAGAATGACTTTGATGTTAGTAGTTAATACTCATATTATGAAAGTACATTTCTGAAGCGTGGGTGAGAAGTGATTATTCAGCGAATGAGATCGTGTTGCAATAGTGAAGCGAGTGACAAAACCCTCAGAATCTAAAAGTCAGCGCTCACACATGTCTCGAACATTTTTTTATGCTCCGAGAGCCGAGAAAATCATGTTGAAATTGTGATTCTGAAGTTAGAGTTCTATTAAAATATTTGACGTAAGGAAAATATTGACGAAAAAGGTAGTCACTCGATTTTATACGCTTCTCCTCTCAATTTCAGGAAACGAGGTCGATGTTGAGTCATTAGTACTCCTCAGCGATGAAGACAAACGAGGTATGATTACACTGACGGGGCCTTGGAGTAAATTCAAGGAAAATTACACAGCATATTTAAATTCGGTATGTTTATTAACTTCGGTTATAACTTAAAATATAAAAAAAATTAAAACGTGACCGTAACCTGATATAGATGAACTGATGAATTTCTCTCTTCGATATTATTCAAAATTTACAATTGTTCAATAATTATAGCCTCATCTAGGGATGTTAAAGATTATTCCTTGATCTCAGAATTCATTCTTGTAACTCATAAAACCTAGCTTATTAGGATTAAGTCAAAGGGAAATTCGAATAGTGCTGCTACACCCCTCGAATATGGCATTCAACAAAATCAGTGTCAGAATTCTTTATTGATTTTTATTCACGAAAATTTCTCTCCGTTTTGTATACACTTTTTTTCGAAATAACTTGGAAGTGAAATGAAGGAAGTAAAGACGAGATCATCGGCACAAAACTTACTTATATCTGCGGAGAAAATGCTCCAGCAGATCATCAAGTTCACCAGGATTACTTACCCGACAAAAGACAAAGACTGACAAGTAAAGCATTTAGTTCAGTATCAGAAACTAGAAATCCACGTCCCGAGACTTCCGCGTCTGATAGCTGCCGCCGTCGAATTACAAGGCCCGTTGATGTACAACAACCTGCTTCAATATCAGGCTTCGAAGAAACACGACTGTTTCCAAACGAAATTATACTTCTCGTACCCATTATGTTAGATCTTTAGTTGAATATTTGTTCAAGAACTTCTCGCGTAAGAATAAGTAAGTATATTTCGCTGCGATTCCATACATTCCCACGAACTGCGAATATATTTCAACTAAATAATAAATTATTTTTCCAGGATAAACGCAGAACTTTTTCAAAAAGCTCCTGAGGAAATCGTTGAGGAATACCCTAACGAAAGAGCTTCGATCTACTTCGTGCCCACGAAACCGAGAACAAAATCAAGCAGCAGGACCTACATGGAAGGAAAATTATTCAAAAGGTACAGAGTACAAAGGAAACTCGGTGGCTTAAACGACGAACATGATGCTGATTACTTCAAAATTGGAAAAGATGTAGAAGGAATGGATCTTGATAAACTTAATGTGTATAAATTGAAATCAAGCTGACTGTATCTCTATTCTGAATGCTTGTTAAGCTGAAAGGTTTTCGTGTTATAAAATATCTGAAACTTCATCACAGAGAATGAGCGAAAATATTAGGTCTATTTCATTGTAGATTCCGTTCTTCTACCTGATGAACACTCCAACGCGGCTCTCCAGTATTTGAAAAACAACGTGGGAACCCTTGATGGACAGAAAGACAATTGGCGATTGTGCATTTCCGAACGTGCAAAATTATTGAAATCCGATGATATATACGAAGAATACCAGACTTCTTCTGCCTTTGCGAGTGCAGTTTGGGCACAAACTGTTATAAAAGACTTTGACGAGAAGTACTCCGCGAAAAGAGTGCACTTCACACAGTATGGGATTATTTTGCGTCAGCTGTCTTGAAGATTAGTATTCAAAAAGGACATTTTCCAGAAACTGTTCATGCAGGTCAAAATGATCTGTGAGATTCATAGTATTTCACATTTCCTAAGATCTCTCCATATATATTTTTGATATTCCTCCTTGTTGGAAACGATCTTACTTTAGGTAATGCAATTCAGAAAATGTTGGATTACGAAGAGAATTTGATTGGAAAGTATTACATGGAATTTGGAATTTCTCATAAATTTGGAATATTTAAGTTCTTCTTAGTTTTACAATACTGAATACATTTATTCTAAATCTTTGAAGTTGATTCAGATTCGTTCTACACTAAATGTTTCAATAATCTATTCTCTTCACGCTTTCAGATACTTCCGTGGTAGAATGCTTCCCAAGAATCTTTCGTCAAGGTAAAGTCCGGATTAAGGCAACGGATTTTAGCTTTTGACCATCGAGCACGGAACTAGTTGAAACATTTTTTCTACAAGTCAAGGCGAGGAATAATTCTTGAATAGAGTACTCTTAAATTATTATTTATTTTATTTGAATAATTTTTCAATAGCATCAGCTGTATCAAAAATGTGAGATACCCAGTAAGTAATTATGTATAAATGTATTTTGCAGCACTAAGCCCAATAACATCACGAGATCGAGCAGAGAAGGAAGACAGTTGTTCACCGAGGAGACACACTTCAGCAGTTCATTATCTCTATCGGTAATTATTTGTGAACAATTGACGCAAATTACTTTTATGTCGATGGCGTGAAATTTATCAGGGTGGTTTCATAGATATTTGATATCCAGAGAGTTGATTTTCTTGTTCCTATCAATTCCAGAAAATAATATTCAAAATTAGATTTGACTATTAAAGATGCCAGTTTCAAATAATTCAAATGTTTAAATTGACTCTCCATAAAAACCCACTTTTCTCTACTATAATAAATATATATTATCACATCGATCCTCCATGAAGATAAGGTGGACCCTCTGAGATGACCGAGTCGGCCCTCTGCGAAGAGCGAGTCGACTCTCTGTGATGATCCAACTAATCTGCTACAAGGACCAGATCGACCCCTTCAGAAGACTGAGTCAACCCTCTGACAGGGACCATCGACATATAAACTGGACCGCTCATCTGGATGCGCGAACTCGAACGTAGTAGAAAGAAAATAGTGCTCTATCCTTTGCGCGCAGCGACGGCGCTGCTAGCCTTTCAGGGGCCCTGTTTCATTATTCACACTTCTCAAAATCTATTTTCCCGGCAAATAATTCCCGAAACTTCTCCATGTAAGTTTAAGAAATTATTTTTTCGGAAAAATATATTCAGCATTGTGTGGAGATGCACGTGTATGCTTGAACGTGTCTTTTCATATAAGATAATTATTATCATCCTGTTCGTTCATATTCCATTTTTAAATTTCCAATGTTCGAAATTACGAGATATTTCATGAAATTTTTAAAATTAAAGTTTCTAATTTTATCTGGATCAAAATTTATTATTGAAACTTGCAATTCCGTCTAATTGTCAAATATTTGATGCATGCTTACCAATAATTTATACAATTTTTTAGTTGCTTTTTTATGTTAAAAATTATTTTTCTAAGTAAAATTACCACTGTATATAAGCATAGCATAGATTTTCATGCAAAATAAATAAGACAAGCTGAATTTGATGAATTCAATAAATTCATCAATGTAAACTTAAATATTTATGACCCTAATTTTGCCCAAGTTCTATATTAAGTAGTTTTATTTTGAAACGAATATTATTTTTTATAAATGATGTAGCACATAATATTAATTTCAAAATTAATCATTGACATATAAATATTATATGTCGATGCTGTAAATAAATGTTTTTCTAGGTTATGACGTCAAGTCAAAAATATAATAATATAACTACCTGTGAAGTGAACGCCCGTCGCCCACGTTGCTTCGCGTTCGACAAACAAAGCACATAAAAACAATTTTTTCCGTTATTAAGATTAGTTATGCTGGAAACTTCAAACGAGATTGGGCCATCCAAACCGAGGCTGACTCCCCATTGAGGGTTCCGCTAGCTACTCATACAGGCCTGAGCCAAAACTCCTGTCCAAGCCTGTTCAAGCCTGTCCTAAGTAAACACAGGTGTGTAATAAGATAGCAGATATATAAATTCGTAGAAATGAAGGCGACGATGGGTGTATTTTATCAACTTCCAAAATCAACAATAACTTGTCCAGACGCGTCAATTTCCAGAATGTTATCATATTCTGAGTATACGATACAATTTACTGTGTTAACGAGTGGTTCTTCAAAACGAAGCTCAATTCTCAAACTCCCATGTTTCACGAGATTTCAATGAGAATAACAGTTTGCAGAAAGATCGGGTGTCGGACCGAAGGAAAAGAGACAGAATCCTTCCGAATAATCTCTTCTATCAATATCGTTACCTCATTGAGAAAGTGAATACCGCTTCCAGAGAAAAGAGTGTGATAAGCATCAACGAAAACTTTGTTTGGGGAAAACTCAGGCTGTAGGGGTTTCAGAGGTATTCGTGTACCATCGACGTAGAACGATAAGAAATTAATCTTGTAATTTCTAAAATCGAATGTATTGTGTTCTCTACTTCCATCGAAGGCTCTGTTCTCGACAAAAGCGATGATTATCCTTGTGGGTTATTGTCCGAGGATAACGTTGTCAAGAGTTTCACCGTGAATTCCGCCGTGTAGAGATTTTCCGCATTTGCAGCTGTTTCTGTCGGTGCCTCCAATTTGACACGTATACTGAGGATTGTATGAGCGAGATCTATGTATTCCTCCCCGTGACCTTGAATGACGAACTCTATCGGAAAATCGGCTGTCAGGGATGAAACGGGTTTGTAATGAACACATTGCGAAGACCCGATAGATGGATGAGTAGGGGAAAGAGAAAAAAGATCTAATTCAGTCTTTAAACACTCGCTAGATTGTGAGTGTAGAAAGGACATAATATAATAATCGATATTTCAGGCCCCAAAAATATCCGGAATTGAACGTTTTTTTCTTGCATTAGTTAGACGTTTCTCCCCTCTCTGTGGTTTCTTGTTTCTCCGTTTGTTCTGTTTTTTAATACTCTTAATTGTTTTTTTCGAATTCGATTTTCTCATTCCTTTCCTCTTCTTTCTCTTTTTCTTCTTCGTTTTACTGACTGAAACAAGTCTTTTAACTATTTTCATTTAATACTTTTTCCACGCTCTGCGACACTCACTAGTCCATAAACTCCGGGCAACTGAGTTCTGAAAATTTTCACACCAAATTTATAACCTAAGCCACTCATGAGATTATCAATTTTATCCAAAGCTTTCCGTCCTAAATTTTGACGAGATTCCTTTAAACGTGATTTCAATGATCTTTGAGAGGTATTTTGCTATCTACATCATTCAAAACGTTGACACCTGTTCGGGGAGCCTCCTTACCAACAGTACGAGCACCTCGCGCAAGTGTAGGTAGTATACGTCGAAAAAGTCCACCTACGAAACTACCTATTCCATGCCCTCCCTGATAGGTCGAACCAACATAAACTTTTGATATTCTTCCACCACCGGCTTGTTTTGTGTAGTATTGAAAATAAAGTGTCTCGATGAGTTTACCAAACTCGAATGGTATAGGAAGTCCAGCCTGATCTCTTATATCTATTTCGATCATACAAAATCCATTGTGAAGTTATATGAGGTTCACCAATATCGCAATAAACAAACATTTTCTCGGGTAAACCACGAGCCATACTAGGAGGATGATTTGCATAATGAGGATTATCTGATATTAATGTCTGGGGTGCAAAACCAAGTATACGAGATACTTTTTCACTGATTGCTAGAAAATGACGACCCTTTATCTTACAATCATCTTGACAAATTTTCTTAACTTTTACATAACAATCTTTGTCTTTCTGAAAAATCAGGCCTACGTGATTTTGAGCAATCGGTGTTTGGTTAATCGCTCGGACAAGATCACCCACCTGTGGATAGACACCTGGTCGGAAGTCCGAGACAATAGGACTTGTCCACTCACCAGTCAGCATACCTGCAGTATACCCGTCTCTAATGGCATTTTCGTTACTTTCGGACAGCTGCTCATCACCTTTGAGAATGTAAGAAAGCGAGTATTTAACGAGTAAATCTTCACCATCGATTATCACTCCCTTTTTTACATTTTCGTAGATTTCTTCATTTTTCTTCTCGTCTAAATTATTCGTTACATTCGTTATTAGAGCTATACGATTTACGATGTGTCAGGGTCAGTCATGCCTCACATGAAGAAACGTTCTCGGAAATTGAATTTCTGTGAGACCAATAACCCATCTCTCAACTCTCTCAAATCCCTGTCACTATTCAAAGTTTGTTGACAACTTTTAAATGAGCTATATCCTTTTTGCATGCAGAACCCTCTACAAGTATGCACTTTCAACGAGGGGAGGCCGAGAGAACCCCGTTTGAATGGAAATGTTTACCTACAAGAGCCTAATCATGATGATTGTGACGGAAACCTTGTCGACGTGGTTGAGGAACACGAAATACGCAATTATAGCAATCTTTCTAATCAGGATGGTGGAATGCCTGAAAATTCTAAATGTGTAATTATAAATAAAAAAAAGAAACATTACCAGCGTTTTAACCTTGGTGGTGCGGAGGCAGAGTTAAGAAACATTACCAGCGTTTTAACCTTGGTGGTGCGGAGGTAGAGTTGCGATTCCGGTATAACCCGGATGGATCTGTCTGTCCCATCGAGTGGCTCGAATCCGTGGTTAGAGAACTTTTCGAAAATTTAATGACGCCGTATGCGCCTTTCGATTTTATAGGTATTAAATTTATTGCAGATAGTTTTACACAAGACGATGCAGCGTTGTCTTTTAGATACGTACGTGATTGTCATTTTGATGACTTATGGAATTTGATTTTCATTGTCACACAGAGCGTCGCAGAGTTTCGAATCGATGACAGTTTCAAAATGACAATTGACTGTGTATGTAACCCAACTGGTCGCAGTTGGGGTGTTTTAACAAGGAATACGAATAATGAAAGATCGATTTTAGCAATAGCGAACCACGATAATCTATGTTTCCCTCGAGCAATTGTTTGTGGGAAAATTAACAGGGAACGCGGGCAATTAAGAACCGGTGAAAAAAACAAGAAATGGCATTCTGTTCGCAAACAAAATTCCAAACTTCAGACAGTATTAGCACGAAAGCTGAAACGCATCGCGCATGTGGAAATACCGTCGGAAGGGTGTGGTTTTTTTGAAATTGATAAATTTCAGAAATACCTTATCTGCGAGCAAACTGCCATTATAGTTTTCGAATTCAATACTTACGGCGACGGCGAAAACCCACCTTTTTTCGATGGCACACGATATTTTATCGAAAATGATCACATCCCGCTACATGTTGTACATCTTTTGTATGATAGCAACCCTCGTCATTTTCAGACGATATTGAATTTGACTTGTGCGTAGGGATGGGAAATATCGAATCGATACTTCAAGTATCGATATTTTTCACAAGGTATCGACGATTTATATCTAAGGTACTCTCAAGAAACGATACTTTTGATATCGATTATTTTGAAACCGATACCTCAAGTATCGACCAATAATTTTCTAGTATTATTGAGGAACATTTTTTCCTCAATACAAATTTTCAGCGTAACTTATTAACTGTTTAGAGCAGTTCAGAATTACAGAATATGAACCTGCAAGATAAGAGATGCCACCTTAACGAAAATTCAAGACTTTAAAAAGAGGAATCCCACTAACATAAACATGTAACTATAACGACCGCTGCCTCCCATATATGATATTATTGTCATGTTCGTTGGTGTTCGTCAGCATTCGTCTGAGTTCGCAACAGTTCGTTTTTCGTTTGATCTTGATGATTTTTTCTATGTCCATCTCGTCGAAGCGAAAATTATTTTAATATCATCTTAAAAAATGCGAAAACCGGTTCCGGGTCGAGAATGGAAGGCGAAGGATTATTTCAAAATCTCAGAAAGAAGCTAAATGTAAAATTTGCTTCAAAGAAGTATCGTGGTGCGAGAATACCACTAATTTATGGAAACATCTCGGGAAGTACCACAGGATTTCCAAAACAAACAATGGAACTGACAGCACCGATGAGAATAACAATTTGGAAAAATCTTCCATAAACACTGAAGTGAGTGACTTTGATGCAATTTGATTCTGTTGTTTTCAATCGCCTTCACAGGAATAGTATACAACATTGCGAGTGGCGAATGGCGCAGATTACTGACGAGTGTAGAGTTGCTGTCCCGAGCGAAGCGAGGGGAAGCACCACACGAG
>WSXT02051881.1:0-12938 GCA_011762715.2 Neuroterus valhalla
AATTAATGCGAGTTAACAAACATGCTTATTTAAACAATTTTTTATTGTTCATGACCATTTTCTCTTAGATAAGTGCTCGAAAGTTGTGGTTTTTTCTTAAATGGTTAGTTTGCTCTACCTTTTTAGCGGTGAACAACTAATAAATAAACATTAGAGAGAATCATATTTTACGTAGTATTGTATTTTTTTAAGTAAACTATTATTAACCGACGGCAGTAGCTGCGAGGTTACTTCCGACTTGGGCGGGATCTCGAATGTCAAGCATGTTTTGGCGCGGTTAGCGCTCGGGTGGGTAACTGTTCCGGATTCTCGCTTGGTCGTGTGTTCACCATGTTTAATTACTGTCGAGCGGGAGTTTTGATGCCGAGGATTGGTGTAGGTATTCGATGCTATCGAATGCCTACATCTGAACTCGTCTGTCGATAATTGACTGCGCTCAGGAGTTTTGATTTTCTGCAGTTTTTCTCTCCTCTGACCAAATATTCAGGCGAATGCGAGCGTTTCAAATTGAAAATCCGTCTGCAGACGGTAGGGGTTTCAGAAATTAAAAATCCCACAGGATTGAGTACGTCAGGCGTTGCTTGGAGGCTTATTATGAGATTTGGGGTTATTGGGGATTTCAGGAAGGGATTTGAGTTGAAGGGTTCAATGTCTGACGATCTCCTGTGGGAGGGGGCAATATAGATATGTAAAAACCCGAAAAGGGTATACATGGAGTGATAAATCTAATCTAATCTAAAAAGTAAACTATTATTATTCTTTTTCCAATGTCAAGAAAAACAAAACTTTTACAAGTCATTTACAGACCTAGTCCTCTAACCAACTTTTATTTATTCCATTCTTTCTTTTTGGCTCTCTTGTATAAGAGCTCTTTTGTTTTAATTATTTTTCTTAACATTGGAAAAAGAAAAAAAAATTCACTTGAAAAAATGCAATCCTACGTAAAATATGATTCTCTGTAATGTTTTTTATTATTCGTTTAACGCTAAAAAGGTAGAGCAAAGTTAAACATTTCAGAAAAAAACCACAACTTTCTAACACTTATCCAAGAGAAAGTGGTCATGAACAATAATAAATCCTTTAAATAAGCATGTTTGTTCACCGGCATTAATTATTATCTCCCTAAGTGAGAAGTTGATAAAAAAACTTAATAGTTTAGAAAAAAACAGCAACTTTTCAGCATTAGTCCGAGTGAAGATAGGTATTAACAATGATAATTTGTTCAAATAATTATTTTGGTTGAATTAAATTAAATATTAACTCACTTCAAGTGAAAAGTGGGCAAAAAGTTTCAAATTTCAGGAAAAACCGCAAGTTTCTATCATGAAGCATAGAAAATACTATAAGCAATTATAATGAATTGTTTACATAATTTGTTTTTTAACATGAATTAGTTATTACTTTACTCTAATTGAAAAATGATAAAAACTTTGAAATTTCAGGACAAAACCGCAACTACGTAGTATTCATTTAGGAGAAGATAGCTATGAACCACTTTAATTAAACAGTGGACACAAAGTTGTAAATTTAAGAAAAGACCGAAACTTTGTAGCATTCTTCTAGGAGAATCTTGTTATGGATAATGACAAATTATTTAAAGAATTATTTTTGGCAACTCTGATTGGTTATTACCTCGCTCTAACTGTAGCGTTGAAAAACCCATTCTTTCACTTAAGGGGGTTTTTTGAGACCCTATGAAACAGACTTATGGGGATGATATTTGAAAAGTAATATTCTATTCGCATTCTGGGATGAATTGTGAAGAGTAATGGTGAATTTCAAACTCGATTTATATAATATTGAGGTTTCTGAATAAAATTTACAAAAACGTATTTTTTTCTTGTGAGAAATACGTGTTGAACTTCACGAGGCTTGCGGCACGTCTGAATATTTTATTTTTTCAAAACAAATAAAATGCATTCATTTTTTTGAAGATTCGAACAAATTTCCGAGCGTTTTGCATAAAAATTCGAAAAAATTTTTTTTGTGATGCATTTTCGGACCACCTTAATATACATATACAATACAAATACAATAAACAATAGGAAAGCATTTTCTCTTGCAGAGTTCTACTACGTAGAGTAATATATTTTTATGAAGATGTTCAATTTAATTTTGAATTATGAAAAATCTCGAGAAAAGTTTAGGTCATGGGGTCAAAATATTTCACAATTCGGACGTCATACTAGAAAAAAAATGTAGGAACACATATTTCGACGGTTGACTAGAAAATTTATATTTTACACTCATTTTGAAGATTACCAAAGAATTTTCAGAAGATAGATCATTTTTTCTATTTAATGTAGTATTTTTATTTCTGTTCGACGCATGTATGAAATCTTATTCATTTCAATGATTGAGAAAAAAGAAAATTTTTTTAAAAACTCAGAATATTGACAATTTTTACAAAATTTTTGAAACGGATTTTCTCCAATGATTTTATAATGGGAATTTCTTATCGCGTATCTCGTGCTTCGCACTCGATTAAGCTTTGTCCAAAACGCGAAATTTTCAATAATATCCTTAACTTAATATATCAAATGCATATTATATTACTTTATATACTACTTTCTTTTGTTTCTCACGAATATCAGATCGTGTATTTCTCCTATTATTTTTACGAGTAAAACAAAAACTACGTATCCTTTCGGAAAAAATATGATAACAAATTGTAGCTATTTTTTGGGTAGAACACTTTTGTTGCTTCATTTCATTCACAGGTTGTGTATGTTTTTTATGAATAAAACAAAAACAAATCGTCCTATCAAAAAAATAATTGATACGCAATTTGTAGATCTTTTTTGGTTGCACATTTTTTTTGCATCATATTTTTCCATGCCTCGCATAGTTCAATCAAAAAATGAGATTTTATATTTTTCATTATTTTCAGTGCCACCAAAATTTGAATTTTCGATTTCCTGAGAAAATTAAGACAAATCGTTATGGTAATCTTGTAGGTCTCCCAAGAATCAACGTTTTTCTCTTCCAGACTTTTTTTTCCGTGCTTTATTTATCTTAGGATTTTCATTTTTGTTTTTATTTAAAAATTTTAAAAACTCGATAACACTGACAATTTTTTTTCATCGAAATAAATCATGGGGATGAATGAACTGCTGCACTCATCAAGTACTACAGGATGCTTAACTTGAAATTTTCAATTCTTGCAAAAAATGGTCTCAAAATTTTCCAAAAGGTTCTAATTTTTTGAATTTCCATCCAAAATAGTTGGCCAACGAACTTGATCTTTCGTCTCTGACAATTGAATGTCTACCAAAGGTCAATCACATTCATGAAATCCTTATTTTAAACTTGGACATCTGACAAAAACTAGGAGGGTCCAATTTTACATAAATATAATACCTTCTCTGATGAGAATGAAAAAAAGTATTTTTTACTGCATTGATATTCAGTAGCAAACCAACTATTTATTCTGGTCCGTTGGACCGGAATTTTGATCCAAGAAATTACAAAAAAAAATTCGACCGAAATTGTTCGTCCAAGCGGGATCTGAATTATGCGGGATCTGAAAACTAGATTGCGCTAGTGTCGCGAACTGAATCAAGGAGGTCGAATTTTTAAGATGCATTTTAATTTATGCATAAAAGTTATTTAACGATTGTTCTGCAAAGCATGAACTCAATAGTTGTTATTGGAAAGTATTATCTATCAAAATGTTATTTTATTCAAAATAAAGGTTAACATACAGATTGTATTTTTTTTTAAATATTGAATATTTTATAGGCAAATTGATGTATAATGACTCTGAGTTCATTTTTGCGTCAATAAAGCTTATTCGATTTCATAATTTACTAAAACTTACATGATATAGCAAAATAAATGTTAATTTGAGAAAAATCAGTTTTGACAGTAAAGGAGGTGAGAATGTTGAATGCTTCATGAAATTAACGTCTGGGCATGTAATGTAAAATTGTTTCAAATCCGTTCAAGAATGAATTGAATGCATCACACACATTAAGCTGATTTGAAAAAAATAGATACATTCTAAAAAATTATGTTAATCATAAATTGTTCATTTCCGACACAGTTTTCAAATAAAAAATTAATTAATAGATTTTTCATAGAATATTTTTTATATACTATTTAAATACGACTTTGAAGAATGTTTTCAGGAAATGTGAATGCTATAATTTATTACAAACAATCACGCTTTTACTTTAAAAGAATTCTCTCTTATATTTTTTTGGAACCACTTTTAAAGCCGAAGTCTGATAGATCGGCACAACTTAGTACGATTTGTAGTTGTGAAGCTGAAAATGTTTTTTCAAGCATGCTGCGACACACAACCACACAAGACTTTGAATCTTTTCGAGTTGTTAAGAAATATTCTGAAATATTCTTGACTCTTTGATACCTTTTGGAATCTTGAAAGTCTTGAAAATCTATACAGAATCTTAGAAATCTTCGTAAGCATTTGTAATCTTTGAAAACTTTCTGAATTCTATAAAATCCTTAGAAATCTTCTAAATATTCCAAAACCTCTGCGTTATCTTGTTACTTCTGTGGAATTTTCATAAATTTTTGTTCGATTTCTACAGAGTTTTCATAAGCTGCTCCAATACCTTGAATTCTTTGTGAATGTCTTTGAAATCTTCGAAATCTCCAGAAGTCTTTAGACTGTTTAAAATCTTTGTGAAATCATGGAAATCTTCTGAAATGTTTTTGAACCTTCTGAAATACTTGTCAAATGATTAAAAATCTTGACAAAGATTTCGAAATATTTTTCAACCTTCAAGATCTTGAGAATTTTCCTGAAATCTTTGTGAAATTTAAAATCTAAGAGCCTTCAAACGCTATGTTATTTTAGCCAATCAGCAAAGAATTTAAAAAATATTTTTTGAGGCAAAATCCAAAAATTGCTGCAAAAAATTTGATGAAATTGTGGCCTAAGTATAATTTTTCCCCAAACTAGTAGCATGATTATAGATGTATCCTTGAAAAGAAAATATCGAGAAGTTCCATTAGTTGGCTCAAGTCAGAGGCCTAAAATATTCTTTGCACAATAAAATGAACTTCGGAGTTGAAACAATCTTTTGACAAGAGTCATCTAGAATGGAGGATTTCGAACCTGGGTTTGAAATCCAGTTGATAAAAAATGAAAAAATTCATATTCGAATAATACAGTTCTAAATTGGAACCCTCAATCGTTGAGTAATTGATTACTTGATTACTTCAGAGATTCCTAGAAGGGCTGTGGATTGAAGAGTTCAAAATTAGTTTGAAGTATGAACTTATCTCATTTTAAATTAATCCAGGATTGAAACAAACTGTTCAGAAGGGAATTTCAGTTACTAAACATCACAACACAATCGTTTAGGATGATTAGTTCTTTAATAATGTTGAAATTATTGCGCTGTCCATAGTAGAGCCCATGTTGGCGGCCGTCGCGCAATATCCTTCTTATTGAAGATCAGGTCGCTAGTTGGCGCCACCAGAGCTACTTACGTAGCTTATACATGCAGGCGGCCTGCATGCATGCATGCAAAGCAGACGAGCATTTCACGCGGTTTATATTATGTCCACTGATATGTGGTCACAATAGGAAAAGCCATGTATTTTGAGGTTAAACCGCGGAGACTTTTCGATGCCTAATAATGCTTGCTGTCCCGAACTGGCATGTTAACATAGTCGGCTGAGTTGAGAACATACTTTAACTTACGGCTTCAACTCACCTCGTATTCGTGACGTCATTCAATATCCAGTGTATAGTACAGATCAGTGTCTGACGGCCCTCTATTAAGTAGGAATAATAAAGCTGCTATCATCGTTCCAAAACCTATGAGGAAAATAATGACACACTCCCGCATACCTTTTATATAGGGCCCTTGTTTTACATAAATGAATTAACACGCCATCTACACTTCAAGGACCATGGCGTAAACTCGAAATAGCACCTGTCATAAATACCCCACATAGTTGGCTCATCGTAACTAAGTGCCAAGATAAAGTAAACACCATCCAGATTCTACCGACAACAAAATTTACTCCCAAGTTTTGACTTTGAATTGGCTTCTGTGATTTCTCCTAATATAGTTCTTTTTGTCTTGAGTTAATTTTCGTTTGAGAAAATTTAGAGGTCATTAAGATTCGCTTAATGAAACATATGTATTTTGTAGAACCGTATCTCATTTTCAAACAGAAACTTCCAAATCTCGTACGGTAGGAAAATAATGTTTCTTTGCACTTGAAATCTTTGCAAGCACTGGAAACTTGTAATTTCGGATTTGTGTAATGCCTTCAAAATTAATACCAAGTGACGCACTACTTCCGATATGTTACAACTCTCATTCCATTCTTTACCTTCTCTCTTGCACCCATCGGTTTCCCTATTCTTCGATTGCCTGACAACTCTATTTGTGCCGAAAGAGATTCATGGGAGAAGTAAATTAATCTCCCAAGTTTGTGAAAGGGCGGTAATTCAAGAAAAGCTCACTAGAGGCAATAAAAGGCCATGCAATGGAATGGAATGCGATGTAAGCCAAGGGTCGAATGTTTACGGAAACTGCAGCCAGATACATGTTCTTGAATGCTATAGGCTATTGGGAAATCCCTGATACGCCCCTGGTATGAGTCGTGGCTTGAAGAGGGGAAAGAGAGGGGTAGTTGTATTTTCGATCAGACGGGAGTCTACTGGAGAGGAGAGACCGGAACGCGATAGGGTTGAGGCCGTCGCGCTCGCGCGTTTCCGGGACGATTCGGGAGCTTCCGCTGGGTCATTGGGTCAAATCAACGGAGCATGGGGTCAAGCCGACGTTACATGGGGTAGTCATACCCGTTATACTCGTTCACAATGCAAACTTTGCACAGGCCATCCCCCACCCTTCGGATTCAAGCTCGGCTTGCATTCGACGTCGCGCGAGGAAAATTCTATTTTTAGATACCACCCAGCATCGGCGAGGCATGTTGCAGATTTGCAGCCCGCTCGACGCCTTTATTCAATTTTGAATTTGGCGGCCAGGCACAATAGGCTCGCGGCCAGTGACGAAACTCAATTTGTTTACCCCATCTAAAAACATACTGCTCACTACTCCAGAATGATCTTATTTCCCGGATGCCTTAACTGACAGTCTTTGATACCATTTACCTTCTCTGTTATTCTGTGAGGGGACGTCCATAAACTATGTTATGAATTTCAAGCTATTTTCGCCCCCTCCCATCTCCGACCTACTCTTTGACAATGTTGTAGTTTAGTACTTCAGGCCTTTAGCCGAATACCAATTTTTTGTTTTTTTCTGGGATTTTCAAAATTCTAGTAAAATGGGTATTCAAAAGGATTAAATGTTCAAAAGATTTTCTACTGGAAGAAATTAGTTTTTAACCCAAGAAGACACACTTCAAACAGACACTAAAAATAAAGAACAGTTGCATCAGCAACCAAATTCCAACCATTCTCAAGTAGAAAAGGGGGATTTTTTTATGAGAAATTTCAAATTTCACCGGAAAAGTACATAAAACTGGGGAATATGACTTATTTACTTGATAAGATTATTAATAAACACAGAAAGACGAATTTTTGATGCAACATTTGAGTTTCCTACTAAGAAGTATGACTGTGATAGATTAGTTGAATTTTCAACAGAATAATCTTTTAAACAGAATAATTCAATTTTCGTCCTACAACGATGTATTTTCAATAAAAAAGTTTTATTTCGCGACAAAAAACAACTTTCTTGGAGGACAGTTGAATTTTCCATCCGTTAAGTCGAATTTGGAGCGACGAAAAAGCGATCTTTTCTGGAGAACAGTTGAATTTCTCATGCGTTGAGTTGCATTTTAAGCGAAAAAATTTATTTTCTGGATAAAATTAAATTTTAAACCATATAAGATAAATTTTTAATCCAAAAACAGGAATCTTGTTCAAAAAAGTTCAATTTTCGACCAAGAAATATAGCTCCAGGAAAATAGTTGAATTTTTGACAAGATAGGTATTTTCATCGAAAGATGTGAATCTTCTGAAAAATGCATTTTCAGAAAATTACTTCAACTTTTAACCAAGAAGTTGAATTCTAAACCGAGAAAGATGAATTTTAATTTCAGTATGAGGAACTTATAAGAAAACAATTAATTTTTCGAATTGAAACTTAACTTCGACAAATGAGTCAAATTCTAAGATCAATAATTAAGTTCTTCAATTGAAAGTTTAATTTTCACTCAAATAATTGGAACTTCTGCCTGAAGAGTTGTATTTTCAGCAAAAAATTTCATTCTTGTCCTAGGAAGATGCATTCCTTATCATAAAGGACACATTCTTCATTCAAAAGATCTAAATTTCGACAAAAAAGTTGAAATTTTGAAGAAAGAAGAAGATTCACAAAAAAGTTGAATTTCCATCAGAATAGTTGGATTTTTAACCGCAAATGTGAATTTTAGAAAAAAATTATTTTCCAGCAAAGTGGATCAATTTGTGAACGAGTAAATGAATTTTGAACAAAAAAAGATAAATTTTCAATTTAGAAGTACAAATGTTGGAAAAACAGTTGGACTTTTGAAAAAACAATATAACTTTAACAAATTAGTCAAACTTCCAACAAATTAGTCGAATTTTTAAAAAAATAATTAAATTTTCAACTAATGAGTTGACCTTTCAAACCAAAAAACCATTTAACCATTCTTCAAGAATTTAGTTGGGTCTTCTGCCTGCTAAGCTGATTTTACAACAAAAAAGGTAATTTCAACTATAAAGATGAACTATTTTACCATAATCAAGCATTTTACATCCGGAAGAACGAATTTTCAACAAATTAAATGAAATCATGATCAAAAACATGATTTTAAGGGAATTGATAAGTTTACTACTAAAAAAGATAACTTTACATCTAAAAATGGAACCGTTCAGGTCCCATGTGAAAAAATAATTTTTGACACCGCGTGCGTAAAATGCGTTCTTACATACCCGCATGAGTGCTTGAAATGGCTTATTACGATACAGTGTGCGCAACATAAAAAAAAATATATCGTTATATTAATACTTTCCCACGAAAAATAGTGATATGACGAAACATTTTTTTCTCCTGCTCACACTGCATCGCAATGAGCCGTTCTACGCACTCATATGAATGTAAAAACACATTTTGCGAGCACCTAGTGTTAAAAAATATCGCATGCAATATGTGCGTGCGATTAAACCACTTAAGGGGGTATCCCTACATAGATTGATGAAAAAATTTTTTTTTTTTTAATTTCATTAATCGGAAGCTCAACATTTCAAGATTACTTTGTTAACCTTAAAAATCGAAATTTGGAACGGTTTAGCCGCTGTAGCTATTTTTTCGAACGCACTTCATCGCGCAGAGAGGGTATTTTGTTCTACCGCAAACTTTAACACAGTTTTCCTCGGAATAAAATTTTTTCATTTTTCCGACTCACTGGGCATAATAACTCAGCCAACTTTCAACGTATAAACATAAAAAGGCATTTTAAAGATGATTCAATTATCTTATGCTTCAAAATCAGGTTTGTGGAGGAGATATACATCTTATAATAACAAAAAAATCTATTAAAATAATTCAGAGACCCTCAGGAGCAATGGCGCTGCACACAAAAACAAAACAGGCAAAAAAGTCTACGAATTCTACGCAACGGGGCGAATTTGTTTATAACAATATTGTAATAAAAAAAATATTTTCATGTTCACCTAATTGTCAATTAATATCGATCCGAATTTTGAATCAAAATATCGTGTAGTTTTGTCACGAAAAATTCCCAAAGTTTGCTTCGATTTTTCTCGATCTATATGGGAATACCCCCTTAACTTAAAGTGATCGTGTTGCACTCGAGTGTAAAAACCGCTTTTACGCACATGATGCATAATTTACTGTTTCAAACGAACAAAAAACGTATTTTCAATAAAATATTAAAATTTCCATTCAAGTAGCGGAAAGACCGATTATTATCGACAAATTAATTCAATCTTTATTCCAAAAATATGAGTTTTCAAGAAAAAGGTGAATAGCTTAGTGCTCTATCAAAATAGTTGAGATTTCAACAATTTTGTCGCAAATATAAATTTTTCACAACAAAGTTGATTTTCAAACTTAAAGTTAAATTTTATGCTCAACTGTTGAATTTAAAGCTAAGAAAATTACTAAGACTTATTGTAACGCGTTAAACAACGCTAAATAATCTGTTTCTGTCATTCAGGGACTACAACATCGTTACCTTGCCTGTTTTGTGTTGAACTGAGTGAAAACCTTTTCAACATGGATAGACATTTTATTGCAAAAGGATAGTTTTGACTGGAAAAAGATTCTTTTTCAGACAAGCAAAAATCCTTTTGAATCTCAATCTCAGAGGACTTTCCAATAAATATTTCATTTCTATCAGGAAAAATCCACTTTGATTGTTTGGTTTAGCGTAAGATGAAATAGTATGAGCCACTTCCCCACAAAAAGCTTAATTCTTACAAAACTCAGTCTGTAGAACGAAACATATATTGCATTTATGCAAAAAATTTTATAAATCTTGTTTGGGTGCTAAAAAATATGATTTTGTCACGATTTCAAAAGAAAACTAGACAACCTAGTTGAATTTGAAAAAAAAAAATTTTCTACACTCAACAAATTTCAATGAACCTAGACATGTTTTTCATGAAAGCTTCAAGAAACGTGAGTGGAATGAAACGAGGAAGCAGAACAAAAGGGATTAATAAATTTCAAAGTAAATTAATTGCCTAATGATCTCTTTTTTGCGGTGCAACGTGCATGTCTAATTAAATTTTAAAGATTAGGCAAAAATAAAAACAAGACTCACAGAAAGCAAAAAACTCACAAAAATCTTCAAAAGAACTTCTGCAGGAAAGAGAAAACTCAATTTGAACCACCGGGAAGCGAAATTAGAGGTATGAAATATAATATGAAAGCTACAAAAAAAAGGAATGTTTAGGTTTAATGCCCGCATTAAGTTATTTCAGCAAAAAATACCTTTTTGGCTGAAATTGATCTGCCAGGATCATAAATTGTTAGATATTCGTGGATATAAGACGATATATCTCTACTCGACTGAGATATATTTTTACAAATAATTATGCTTGTATGATTATGTAATAATTTTCAGGTTGTTGCGAAACTTCCTTTGGATTTGATGTACTTCAAATATTTTGGAAGTTCTCTGCAGAGCAAAATTGTATGGATTTGGAAGGATTATAATAATACATTATGGATACATTTGCTAAGTCAAAAGCGGCAGGCACTGGCGAACCACTGTATTAGGCAAATGATGTGCATATCAACGACGAGCATATTCACTGTGTGGATAGTTGCCTAAAACCAACCTTGCTACTGTTTACTATACAATATGTGAATGTATATGCATTAAGGTAGTCCAAAAATGCATTAGACAATTTTTTCTCGGAATTTTTATGCGAACCGCCCGGCAATTTGTTCGAATCCACAAAAAAATATACGAATTTTTCTATAATAATAATAATTTTTATTATTATTGTAATTTTTCTCCTATGAGAAGACAATACGTTTTTGTAAATTTTATTCAGAATTCTCAATATGAGGTGAATCGAGTTCGAAATTCACAATTTCTCTTCACAATTAGTTACAGAATGCGAATAAAATATCACTTCTCAAATATCACCCCCATAAGTCTGTTTTATAGGGTATCAAAAAACTCCCATAAGTAAAAAAATGGGTTTTCCGAGATGTTGGCGCTAATGATGATCTTTCTGAGGTTTTTTTAACGCCAATCGTTCAAATACATGGAATACTACTTGGAACTGATAGTTATATGTTTAATTAAATTGTTTAAACAATTTATTATTGTAATTAGCAACTTTCCCTTAGAAAAGGGTTAGAAAGTCAAGCTTTTTTCTGAATTTATCAACTTATTTTCAACGTTTCAGTTGAGGCAAGGTTAAAAATCAATTGAAGTTAACCAAAACATTTGTTTACACAATTCGTTAATAATTATGACAATATTCTCTTAGAATAATGCTACAAAGTTGCGGTTTTTTCTGAAATTTTCAACTTTTTGTCATTTTTTGACTCAAAGTAAGTAATTATTTTATTTAATTTAGCGGTTTTTTCTTAAATGTTCAACTTTGCTTTACCTTTTTAGTTGTTAACAAATAATAAATAAACATTAGAGAGAGTCATATTTCAAAGAGTATTGTATTTCTCTAAGTAAATTATTGTTGTTCTTTTCCCAATGTTCAAAAAAAATTAATTGAAACAAAAAAGCTGCATTCATCCAGTGAAATTTGAATTTTTGAATTTTCTACTAAAATTATGGATGTTCAACGCAAAAATGGAATTTTCATGAAAGTAGTTCAACTTTCAACCAAAGAGATGAATTTTCGACCTAAAATATAAATTTTTAATCAAGAATATGATGATTGGAATTTCAAAAAAAAAAATTTTTAATTTAAATTTAAAAAAATCGAATTTAACCAACAATAACTCAATTCAATCTAATACAATTTAGTTGATCTTCATTCAAATTCCATTCAGTGCAAAATTGAATATCTCAGAAAAAAACCACAACTTTAAGCACTTATCTAAGAGAAAAGAAATGTAAGCAATAATAAATTGTTGAAACGAGCATGTGTGTCAACTCGCATTAATTTACTAAGTGTGTTAATTCACATTACCTTACCAAGTAAAAATTGGACAAAAAGCTTAAGAGTTTAGAAAAAACCACAACTCCTTAGCACTAATCTATGAGAAGGAAGCCTTAAACAATAATGATTGGTTTAAACAATTATTTTTATTGAATTAAATTAAATAATAACTCACTTCAAGTGAAAGGTGGGCAGAAATTCGAAAATTTCAGAAAGAACGCAAGTTTCTATCATTAGGCAAAGAAAATATTATTAGCAATGATAATAAATTGTTTAAACAATTAATTTTTACATTCTCATTCTGAATGAGAAGGTATTGGTTTTATGTGAAAATTGACTTTCGCGGATTTGATGA
>WSXT02051892.1:0-12938 GCA_011762715.2 Neuroterus valhalla
GGGTAAACTCCCCCTTCTAGTCCTATGCACCCCCCCCCCCCCTCCCTCATAATAGAATCTTCGGGCGAGCAAACTGTCACAGGTGGCAACCCCAACAGACACCCTAAAATGGAAAGTAATGCTAGCCTGAGTGCTAGACCATATTGTATCTCTTTTGGGTCACTGAAATAGAATCCGAAGTTCATTTTACCCCATTACGTCAGGTTTTCAGACATAACCTTATTTTTGTGTGTTTATGAAGGCTTTTTGAGATTATTTTGGAAACCTGACGTGATGGAGTAAAATGAACTTCGGATTTAGTTTCAGAACCTAATAAACATATATGGGCCGGCACTCAGGCCAGTATTACTATAAATTTTTATTTAGGGTGTCTTGGAGACTTTTTGAGGGTATGTCGAACATCTGACGAGATAGGGTGAAATGAACTGGGAATCCGAATTCCCAATTCAGTTCCAGCGATTCAAAAACATATGATAAACATGGTCTCACCCCCAGGTAAAAAAACGTTCTTTTTTGTGTGGTTGTGTTATTAGGGCACCTCTGGTTTATTTGAAGCACATAATCGTATAGTGTCTCAAAATTAAGTCAAGAGTCGATAGGGGTCAAGGCACACTGGTCATCTCAATATTTGGTTTTTACATGGAATACTTGAATTTGTTTGATTTACCTTCGTTCGAGTACGTCTATTTCCTATATCGCAATACACTGTAAAAAGCACTTTTTATCCAATTTTTTTGGGGTTACATTTTCTTTAAATTTTCAAAGATCGTCTTGTTTCTTGTTCACATTTACAGTGAAAAAACCACTTTTTATCCAATGTTTTTGAGGTTAAAATTTTTACTTGTTCACAATATCGACAATGCAGAAAGAACAACTACACAATTAATTTACGTTTTAATGTTGTTCATGCTTTTTTTTTACTTCTGTGTTTTGTTCATTAAACTTTTATTTATTTGAAAGTCTTCATCTCAATCTTTCAAAATACAATTGTTGCATGACCTCATAAAATTTCACAATTCTAATTCCACTTTCAGAAATATTTTCTCACACGCTGTATTAATAATTATTTTAGGTTTTAATGTACGTTTTTTGTGCTTCGTATAGGTCTGTATATCGTTCCTAAAATCATTGTTATACGACAGGTAGAGTAGTAACATCTTATGGATTTTGGGTCGCTGATTCCGAATCCGTGAACAGAATTCCGAAATTGGTTAATTGGAAAATATGCAGAGAAAAAAACGTGCTTCTTTTTATTTTGATTCCAGATTTAAATTTGGCGGCTAAAAATACAGAAGAATTGTCACTTTCAGTCCGCTGGGAGCTATACTTAGTGGTGGGAGAGAGACTGCACAGAAAGAAAACGTTTAATCTCGCAAAAAAAGTTAATATCTTAAATTGACTATAGTCAATTTCTTCGAATTTTGGGTGGCTGTCACTAATCTCGGAATTCAGACCACGGATATGGATTCAGCGAATCTATAGAAATTCTCTGTACCTACGTTATCTCCCCCACCACAAAGTATTGAATCCAAATGTTGGGTCAAAATTTGGAATCACGCGGTTATTTACTAATATTCTAAATATCGTGAATGAAAATTTCAAAAAAATGATTAACTCAAAAACATTGGATAGGATGTGCTTTTTTACAATAAACTGCGATGTACAAAATGGACGTACTGGTATTTACGATTTTGGAGCGCTGAATTACGCTACAAACATTCCGAAATATCGAAATTCGACACTTGAAACATTTTAATAGTCCAATTTTTGTTCTGTTTTTTTCAAAAATTTGAAACATAGATGGGAACATCATAAAAACCTCAGCTGATTCACGCAGATAGCAATAATCAATACACCGGATCGATAGAAACGATAGTAATCGATATATATCGATTCTGGAAAAGTATAATACGTCACGTAAGTTACGTGTTTAGTACCCTGCAAATGTATTCTACATTTGATCCCGTGACGCGATTGAAATTGACGTGACGTAAAATTGAGAAATTAATTTGAAAATTCGTCACTGTCGACCACTTTCTCAAACAAATCAAGTTTGAAATGTTGTAATATACGTATTTATCGGCCTTTTTTAGCCAGAATATGTCGAATGTACGAAATGCGAACATTTCGTTACGACCGTTGACCGATCACATGGTATCCTAACCTATAAGAAATTGTTCCTTGTTTCTTAGACTCTTGACGTCACCCTCACAGCATGGGATATCCCCGGGATATCCCATTAATGACCCAGGCTAACCCCTGGATATCCCACGGGATATCCTAGAGGTCGGAAGTTCGGATATCCCAGGGATGTCTCTAGGATATCCTGAGATATTGATGGGATATCCCAGTTTCCATAAAATAGAATATCCCATTTTAGTAACTTGGGATATCCCTGGGAGATCCTAAAGTTATAATACGGGATACACCCAGAATGTTTCTCACCAATGTCACAAATCACTTTTATACATAACAAATTTACCAATTACGTAAGGAATCACTGAAAAAAATGTCGGTAAGGTAGGAATCGGGTAAGTACTGCTTGACTTTAGGTTACATTTAAAAATAGGCATTATTCCGTCGCAGTCAATAACATTTTATCCCAACTTTAAAATAATGATATAAAATGTGTTTCGTATTTTTAACAAGGCATATTAATATATTATATTACATATAATATATAAGTTCATATATACATATAGGAATTGTTTGTCAATAATGAACGAATAATTTATTTGTACATTTCTGTTACTTTATTTAAAACCCGCAAAGTCCAACAATATCAATTTGCATTTGGAAGCCAAAGCAGAATATTGACAGGATCCTGGTTTATGCTTAGGATAACCCGTTCAGGATATCCTGGGGATATGCCGCTTGGGATTTAGAGAATATCCCATCTGGGACAGAAAAGGATATCCTAGAAGGCGGAAATTTGGATAGCCCAGGGATATCAATAGGATATCCGGGACATCCATAGGATATCTTGGGGACTATTATGGGATATCCCATCATCTGCCGGGATATCCTGGGGATATCCCAGGGATATCCTTTCGCTGTGAGGGCAGTCATTCTCTTGTCAGCTATATCGTTGCAGTTAGTGAAGTTTGAAGTTATAACTGTAATTTTCCTAACATTAAAAGAAAGAAATTAAAGAAGGCATTAGGCCGTAAATAATTCTTGGGTTCATTTGTCATTCATCTCGAAAAAAGAAGATGGAAAGACGTTGCCTTGTGCTGTGCAATATTTTTTGGACTTTTCGACAAAGCAAATAGTTCGCGATATTTTTATTTTCCGATTTCTGACTTTGAAAATTATTTCTATACCATGGTATACCCCGTCAAAATTTTTGAAAATTCCTTTCAACATTTTTGCAACAAAAACTTTATAGGAATTTCAATTCTGTTCATTATGTAATAAACAGAAATGTAAGAGGTTATGTATCGTCCTCCATCTTCGAGTTACACGTAACTTCGCAACCCTGTTCCTAACATGTTTCTTATATTGACGTTTGCCCGACTTTTTTGCAAAAATTACGTAGCTATTTTAAAATGAGGAACAAAGCAGCATTAAAATCTATGACCTTATTACTTGCTTTGATAATTTTTTTTATTATAAAACACTTGCCATAGCGATGACAGAGAATCGAAAATCGTTGACATTTAATCGAATTCAATTGAACATGTCCAAATTCGAGTTTGTCGCAATAAGAAAACCTATAGGAATCTCCATCAGAACTTTTTAGCCATGTATAACGTTATCTTGGCGAAATAACCTCCAGCTATCATGTCACCAAGATTACTTCTCAATTTTATATTCCGAAAATCTAAAAAAAAAAAAAAAATTAAAAAGAAAAAACATTTATTTTCCTTTTTCCAAAAATCGTTTCTCACACTTCAAATTTCCAATTCTTCTATTTGCTTATTGATCAACAGTTGTAATTTCTCAGCCGAAAGATAAAATTTCATGATTTTGAGATTTTGAAACCAAAAAGAAGTTAACCATTCTCTTTCATAAATTTGACTCTATACTTATTTTCTTCCTGTTGCCCAAGACGGAAAAAATTATTTTCGAAGCGCGAAATTTGAATTTTCTTTGCATAATCTCGCATAATAATCAGTTCTTTGACAATGCACTCAAATTGATTATTTCGTGCCTATACTGAATAAGAAAATTAGAAACACTGCTTCACGAAATTTTTAGTTTATGAATGAATGGAAAAAACACAAGTCCAAAGACAATTCTGGCATAAATGAAACGAGAATCTTCTGCATAATTATAATTTTGAAAGAATAAAAAGTCCACTCCAAGCTGGAGTGTTCCTGATTGAAGCGAAAAAAGTATGATTCAAAAAATTCATTCAGTACTGGTAGGGCCCTGATGGAATTCACCTTTTATTGTTAAGGTACGCACGAGGCAAACTGTTCTGGGCCATACCAGTTTCGTTACGCAAAATTGTTTGGGACCGACAGAAGGAATTTGATAAGGTCCCTAATAGAGGTCCTCTGAAATTCCTTAATAACGTCGACATTTTTACACATAAATTCCGTTTTTGTTTTTCTTGTTCACACAAAAAGTCCAGTATAGCTCGATAAATTTCCGACTAACTGGAAGTCGTAGGTTTCTTCCGTATCAGAGATGATTTAAAAAAATATAATAATTCAAGCACTGGCACTGTTAAAATGGAAGAGAACTTTCTTTTTACTCTATACCATTTGCAAGCGTGTTTAACCCTCGGAGACGTTCAGCCGCCATGATGCCAGATTGGGTTGAATGCTTGTGAGCTCGAGACAGAAAAGGAGCACACTTATTGGCCAAGGATGGCGCGTGATTCAAGAGCGCTAAGTAATAGAATCTGAATCACGTGATTAGTGGCTATTAGCGCGATATTTAAATCTGTTTCTCTTGAAGTTTGTGTCGCCTATGAATTTTTCCTCTCAAATTCAATTCTTCTTTCAAGAAATAATAGAAATCATTTCCTTTAGCAGAGTTCACAAGTTTCCGCATAGCTCGAGTGACTTTAGCATTTTTTATATTTTTTATTATAATCCTGGTGAACACATAGCGTCAATAGATATAAACTTACAACCTGTGTCGGGCCACCGTAGGGGGCTTCTCTGGAAGTAATTTCGAACTAGAGGGTTGCTATGTTTGAACGACAGTAGGTCCCTATGAGAGCCCCTCTCATAAGGGGAAGCTTTTGGGGCCCCTAAGAAAGCCCTAATATTAATAGGGACTATTAGGGCAATTTCTACTCGGGATATGTTTCGGGTCAAAAAACACCAATTTTACTTTTGTGACTGATGCTCACCAGATTCTGATGAAAAAATGATTTGACTTGGTATCCAGTCGGCAGATCCAAGAAAACCGCAGATTTTGTAGAATCTTGAAGATCGGTGTCGATGTAAAAATCAAATAAAGGTGCACCATTCATTTTTAAAAGAGCAGCAACTAGGGGAGTCACATCTTCTGGAACTGGACTGCTCGGTGACAAATAGCCTCCTAACTTATTTAGTAATCGATAGACTGCAACGAAAAATAGAAAAAGTCGTGAGATTTATTATACAAATACACATTCTCTTGGATAAAAAATGGTAGGTCTACTATGTTTCTTTTTCAACTAGGTATATAAACAGGATTGGCTTGACCAGGAGGCTAATGTAGGTTATAGCCTAGGGGCGCACAGTGGATTTCAACGTCAAAATTTGTTTCCAAAGAGCTTGGAATCTAAAATTCTCGATCGATTTGGAACTTATCTCTTCTAAATCCTCTGAAACAAATTCTCAAGGAAATAGTGATGAGCTTATTGAAGCTTTGCTGCTTTTGGGAGGGTATACATATACTCTGAGCGAGGCGACCTAACTGGGGAAAACGGAAGCACCCCGTCACGAAAAATGGGACACAAAATGTGACACAAAAGGTGACACAAATGTGTCGTTCATCGGATGCGTCCATGTGGCGAGTGCGATGTGGAAAGGGGTCCTCGGTGGGCGGAACAAGCCGAGCGGCCCCGAAGGACGCTCGAGCCTCGCCTGTCCGCTTCAGGCTACAGCTCCCCATTATATTCTGATCCACAAGAAATATAACATCTCCAGTCATCTCTGCATTGATCTCCATACATGACACACAAACAATTGTCCCGCGATTGCTCTACTTTTCTAAATATGTTACAGGAAATTGGCACTCTCACAACTTTATTTCTAATTCTTCCGCAAGCCCTTGCAGAAAATTCTCAGCCTTATTTTGAGAAAGGCTCGAACCAGACCCTGATCAGATTGCCTGATTTGAACATTTATATAACAACCCTGAAAGATCCGTCTAAGGCCCGGATAAGTTGCCCTTATCATTATGTAAGGCAATCTGACTAATATCGTATTTAGGGCCTTTATAAGGTCTGAATAAGACCCGTATAAGAACGCCTCCACTGATGATCGGGCGTACCTTCGTTTGTCACAAAAAACTTCGTCACATAACTGCATATATTGTTTAAAACTACAAGAAACACAATGTAATTCAAGTTCAGTATTTCTTTTGCTTTGAATAATCTTGTCTGGAGAAATAAAAGTTCAGTAATATTTATTAGTATGTTCATCGATAGCTTCGACTGAATTCAAAGAGGCCCGCGCTTTTCGGTACATGCGCAGTTAAAAGCCGCTAGCATAACTATCAGGCCGGACGCAGTCATGAATCCGCCATTTGCGCAACGTTGTAAAAATATGACATGACTGTATCGGTCATGGTGAAATAAAGACACGATGTGTTCTTGCGCACGACCAATAAAAAAAACTTCGAGAACGCCGCCATGTTGGATGATTAATTAATCATAAAGTGCTGCGGAAATTTAAGCCTAGCGTGCTATGTAATATAATTTTGCGCTAATTAATCTGATTTGCTGATTCCTCAATATGGCGGCGTTTGGGAAGCGCGCAGAACAGGATGAGAAATGAGAATTGGTCTACGGAGGGAACAGACCATGTCTTAATTACACCATGTTATCGGTCATTTTTTCAGTTCTTCGCATGCTCCAGGCTGCATCGAATGGAAGTAAATAGAATAAGTGAAAATTAGTGCAGAGACGAAATTCATATCTGAGTGTAAAGTATATTCAGTGTACATAGAAGACTAGAAGAGTGAATCCTCGAGTTCGAACACGCTTTTTATTTCCTGGAGTGCGATTATTCCTTCAAGTATTTCGGGGATTCTAGTAATATTGGTGAACGAGTATTTGTGAAATTAAGTCGCGAAACAGTAGGGTGCGTGTAATGTTCAGGCAACGGAAATTGATTGATTTTTAGGTTAGGGCTAATTTAATGCTTTTTAGAGCACGCATGCGCAGCCTATTTACATAGAAATTTTCGACGGATAGAATGAAGGCCTGAAAAGAGTCTTATCTAATAAAAAGGCCCCGAAAAGGATGCCTAGCATGAGCCATGTAAAGTTGCGTGACGAAACACTAAGAGGGCCTGAAAGGATTTATTCATTCCTGCCTTGAATATAATGAGGCAAACTTTTTAGAACCTGGTACTGGCCGGATTCAAACTTCCCCGCGGGAGGAATTGGGTTAATCTAACAATCAGTCGAAATCAGAAGAGTAGCAACAAATCTAAAATACAATTATATCATGAATGAAATTTTCACGAAATACATCAACTTTCGAGGGGGAAAAACTATTGAACCAAAGTTGAAATATTTTTATTTTCAGTTCAAAACAAACAATTTTAACTAATTATAAAGAAATTTTCAACAGAATTGGCCAATTTCCTACCACAAAGATGGATTTTCAACTAAAATGATGATTCTTCATGAAAAAAAAGGAATTTCCAACGAGGGAGTTCAACTTCAAAACAATTAGTTTAATTTTTGAACAAAAATGGATTTTCATTTGCGTTAATTGATTTACTAACAAAAAAGTAAATTTCAACAAAAAATTTTAATACACAACAGAGGAGATAAATTCTCAACTTATATGATAAACCTTTAACCGAAAATATGCGTTTTCAACAACAGTTGAATATTGACAAAATAATCGAATTTTCGAACCAAAACGATAGAGCTTCACGAAAGCGAGAATTCGATCCCCAGCTGCCAAAGTTAAATTTTCAACCAAGAGGATTATGGTGTTATACGGGGAAAACGAATTTGTAACAAAATAGTGGAACTTTCAACTCAAGAGTTGATATTTCTACCGAGGAATATGCATTTTGAAAGAAAAAGACGACATTCCATCTCAAATAAAGAATTTTTAAACCACAAATAAGAATTTTCTAAGAAGCAGTTGTATTTTCAATTGGAGAATATAACCCAGGAGCCCGGGAGTCTAGCTTTTTTCTGGACGAATGGCAGAAACGGATTCACGCGACGAGCAGCCAAAGTGAAAAGGAAAAGTCGGCAGAAGTAAAAGGGAAAATGGTGTTGAGGAAGTGGAGAAGGTAGGAGACTTCAGAAAGAGCAAGGTAAAAAAGAAAACACTGCAAAGAGAGAGGAGGGAAATTTCGATTGTGAAAATGATAAAGGAATCAAGAGGGGAGATGTGTGGAAGGCTAGAGAATCTAAGTAGGAAAGGCGATGAGACCAAGAAGGAAGTTAAAAAATTGCGAAAGGATTGGGAAGAGTAGGAAAAAAAGAAAAGGTAAAGAAAAATTGATAAGTGTGGAAAATCATTCAAGGGAAAATGAAGAACGTAGGAAGATAGAAATGATAGCAAAAGAAGAGAGATTAAGTAGATTAGAGGCGAGGGCAGAGTAGAGTATGAAGATAGAAAGTATCGAGAAAGTGTATGTGGGTAGGATAGACGCGCAGGACGCGCAGAATGATGATAGACATGTACAAAGGAGATTGACGCAGATAGAAAGACAGGTAGAAGGAGAACAGAGGAAGAGGAGAAGCAAGAGCTGGCGATCGAGGAGATGAAAACAAAAAGCAGAACAGGAGAGGAAGAGCAGAAGAGAGTGATAATGGACATTGGAACAAAAGTGAAGGTGGAAACAGTAAGCAGAATAGGAAGGATTGAGAAGAGAGGAGAGGCATATGTTTGGTGACACTAGCAAATGAGGAGGAGAGATTTGAAGTAATGGGGGAGAAGAGATTGTTGAAAGGGAGAACAGAGAGAATCAAAGAAGATATGATGCGGCGGGAGAAGAGAAGAAAATGGATAATGAGGCAGAATGCATGGGAAAAAAGGAAAGGTAACAGGGTTATAACAGGGAGGGATAGGATATGGGTAAACGGAGAGATGAAGATCTGGGACGAAGAGAAAGAAGTTTTGGAAGTCTGTCAAAAAAGGCAAGGAACGGAAGTGTACGAAAAACGGCGAAGTGGGAGTCGACGGAACGTGGTGGGATTTACGGAAGGATAACAAACATAGAGACAAGAACGAGAGAAGAGGGGGAAGTGAAAGTGGCATTCTGGAATATGTCAGGGTTATAAAACAAAGGCTAAGGTTTTTGGAAGGAATTGAGAAATGGGACGTAGTAATGATGAGTGAGACATGAGTGGAGGAGAAAGACTGGAAAGGGCTAGAGAAAAAATTACCAAAGGGATATGTTTGGAAGATGCAAGAAGCAAGAAAAGAACATGAGAAAGGGAGATGGATGGGCGGCATGGTATCAGGGGTGAGAAGGGGTCTTGGGGTAGAACCAGGAAATGGGAATGATGGCGAAACAAAGGACGGAGTAATGATGAGAAGAATTGAAGTGGGTGAAAAATGGTAGCGGTAGTATGTGTTTACAGGAGAAGAGGGGTCTGGAAAGTTATAAGGAGGTGGAATGAAGAAAAAGGAGAGGGGCTGGTAATGGTTGGGGTGACCTAAATGCATGGACTGGAGATCAAGGAGGAGAGGTATGGGATAAAAAGGAGGAGGCGTTCATGAGGAAATCGAAACATGGAGAAACAGATCGAGAGGACAGGGTACTTCTGAACTTTATGGGAGAAGGAGGATGGTTCATCTGCAATGGGAATAGTAAAGGTGACGAGGATGGTGAAATAACATTCACAGGAGAAGGGAAGACCGTAATAGACTACATTTTAGCAGAAGAGAGGATAAGATAGATTTCGGTAGGAATGGAAGTGGGGAATGAGATAGGCTCTGAGCACTTCCCGGTAATAGCAAAACTTAGAGGGGGAGGTCATGGCAATTCTAGAGGGGAGAAGGGAAGAGGATAGATAAGAAAAGGAAACATGGAGCGCTGGGGGAAAGAAAAGTTGGAAGAATTCAGAGAAAAATAAAGAACGAGAATCTAAAAGGTTTAGGAGAGGAAGGGGCAGACGAGATATAGAGAGAATGAAGGGAGTGATTGAAAAGGTAAAAGAAGTGATAAGACCAAAAATGAAGGGGGGCATAGAAGGAAAAGGTTGGTGGGATGAGAAATGTAAAAAAGGTAAAGATAGAATAAAGGAGAGTGTAAGAGAATAGAGAAGAGGGTAGATCAGCAAAAAGAAATATAAAAGGAGAAAACGAGTATGTGAGGGAATGTTGAACGAGAAAAGGCAGAAGGAGAAGGTAAGATATATGGAAGAGGTAGAGCAAGCAGTAAACGAAGGAAAGGTATGGAAGATTATAAATAAGGAAAAAGGAAGCAGGCAGGGAGTGAATGAGGATATAAAAATGCATGAATGGACGGAGTATTTCAAAGGTCTGTTGGGAGGGGAAAAAGAAAAGTAGAAGAAGAAGAAAAGAAGGTAATAGAGAAAAGAGAGGGAGATACGAATGACATAAGCAGGGAGGAAGTAAACCAGGAAATAGGAAGGCCTAAAAGAAATGAAGCGACAGGAGTAGATGGCGTAGAGAATGGAGCTCTAAAGTATGGGGGAGGGAGAAGGTATGAAAGAAGAGGTGTGGAGAATCTGTAACAAAATATGGAGAGGAGAAGGGTGGCCTGAAGAATGGAGGACGGGACTAGTGATTCCTCTAATTAAAGAAGGAAAGAGTCAAAAGGTAGAGGATTATAGAGGTATAACTCTGATGTCGGTGGGGTATAAGATCTATGCGAAAGTGCTCAGAAGCAGGTTAGAGAGTCAAGTAGAAGAGAAAGGAATTATTCCTCAAAACCAGACGGGCTTTAGGAAAGGGATGCGAAGCCTTGCTTGTAGACTTCAAGGCAGCGTGCGACTGAGTAAACAGGAGAAATCTAGAGTGTGGATAGAATTAAAGAAAGGAGATGAATTTTGGAGACAGCGAGGACAGCAGGTGGTAAAAGATGGTTGAATGGGTAGGGGAACCAGAACACCTGACAATGTGAATGAGGAATATTGGATGGAAGTGGTCAGGGAATAGAATGGATGAGAAGATTGGAAGAACTAAGGGAAGAAAAAACCAAGCGTTTGTCCGGATGGAAGGACGTTAGATAAGTAAAGTAAAAATTCGAGAAATCTATGAAATTGAGAGATGGTCAGAGGAAACGGAAGCCCTGGATGCTCGAGCATGCGAACTTCGTATCGATATAAATAGTAACAAATAGCCGGAAAAATTAGTTGTCAAAAGCGTTATACCTAAGCTAGAATAAGTGGTTTCAGGAACTTATGTAACCTATTGTAAAAGGAAAGGATGCCCTCAAACCCGTAAAAGGGAAGAGAATAAATTACAGATGACAGAACACAGCTGCATTTCGAACTACAATTGAACCGATAGAAAGCAGAACTGAGCGACCGCACGGGCTTGTAGGAAAGGGAGGGGATGCTGCTACGAAACCGAAGAGGCGAAAGCCGGTATCGAATATTTTTAATACGTTTTTCGAAACTAAACTCGCGATATCTTAAAAACTAGAAAAGATTTTTCAATGAAATTTGGACACGAAATTCTTCAGGCTCTAGCGATGCCGTCAAAATTAACAAATATTTCTTTTAAACATATAATTATTTATAAACGGAACATTCACAATTTCGTCGGAAATTGTTTTTGAAATTCAAAATTTTTCAAATTTACGAAATCGACCATTTTTTTGAGTCAATGAAGGAGTTTTCCATAAACTTTGATAACAATCGATCAATTATTGCGAATTTCAAGGGTGATTCTTGACGAAATGGTGAATGTTTCATTTATAATAATTATATGTTAAAAAAATTCCTACTAGCCCGTGCGCTCGCTCGGTTCTGCTTTCCGTCGGTTGAATTGGAATAGTTGAATGTCAATTCGAATAATGAATCTTGAGAAGGAATACACATTTCTAGTAGAGAAGTTCAATTCTCAACTACAAAATATTATTTTTCAATACAAAATTACTTTTTAGCAAATTGATTTCATTTTGAACCAAGGAATTCAATTTTTAACCGCAAAAAATGAATTTCCCACCAAAATAATTAGTTTTCTACTGGAAAAGATTAATTTTCAACTAGATAGTTGCATTCTTGCAAGCAAAAAAAAATTGCCTCTAAAACGATGGATTCGGGAAGAAAAAAAACAAGATAATTAATCTTCTACAACAAAATATAAATTCTGAGCAAAAGATGTAAATTAAACTTAAAAAGATAATTGTTCAACCGGAAGAAAATTTTTAATATGAATCTTTAGTTGGAAGCATTAGTAGTCAATCAAAAACAAAAAGCAATTTCATGAAAAATAGTTACATTTTCAACCACATTTGGAATGGTTAAATATCAACTACAAAAAGTTGTATATCCAACGCGGAAATATGAATTTTCAACAATGCTAATTATTTTTCCGAAGAATGTGGATTTCAAAACATAGATTGAACTTCTCACTCAAAAATATCACTTTTTTCAAAAATAGAGTAAAAACGACAATAAGGAAATTCAAAATTGAAAAAAAAAAAATAGTACATTGTGTGGCTAGGCCTCAAAATAGTCGATTTTGATAAGTGCGAAGTTTGCCGGCTGAGCGAAGCGAGGCCGACAACACACTCATCAAAATCGACTGTTTTGAGGCCATGCCGCACACGATACTTTTTGCCTCGAAAATATTGAAAATGAGCGTTTTTTAGTCACGT